>OOFC01046462.1:0-14397 GCA_900323345.1 Pseudochromis fuscus
TGGTGAGACAGAGTAGCAACAAAAAACAACCTCGCGCATTATGTTTCAGAGCCTGTGCTGATGGTTTCTCCTCCTTTCTTGTCAGGCGGCTGTGGAGAAGTATGAGGAGGTGCTGCATAACTTGGAGTTTGCACGGGTGCTGCACAAAACCCTGGATGGCTTGACTCAAAATGTAAAAGTCTTTGGCATCTCCTTTTTAGTCAGGATGCAGTCACAGTGTCTGGGCTGTTAGCTTCAGGGATGTTCTCTGCTGTGCTGGGCTTTTTTCATACAAGTCATTTTATGGAAAGGTGAAATCTAATTTAGGCTAACAGAGGTCACATTGGGGAAAAAGTTCAAAATATACCTGTATGCTACTCAAATAAGTGACATTTCATGACTGAAAACAAGCGTTTGTTTTTGTACTGGTCCAGCAGAACTCTAATTTTATAATATTAATTTTATTTATTTATATTTTTTAAAGTGTGATGTAAAGTATATATCAAAAGTTTGGACTGTTGGACCAAATAAGCACTATCAAAATATTGCTTTGGGGGTTTGAGAGGAGCATTTAGTTTTTATGATGTTGCATTCAGTTTTGCGGCATCTATCCCTATCATTAGCTTATTTAAGAATAAAAGCAGTTAGTCATGGACCTCTTACTTCAGCAGATAAAATGTGCGCACTATAAAATGTTTTTCTTTTTTACCCAGAACTGGGGATATATTGGACTAACTACAACAGTTTAATTTAACTTATTTTTACCCGACACTTCATCGTTGTTGTTTTATGTGACAATAGATAAAGTTGTAAGATGACAACCAAAATCAACAATCATTTGAGAATGAAAAAAATTGAAATTCAGCAACTCCGTAATGACCTGAGCCGAATCAAATCAGATTTTTTTTTTATAATATGTTTTTATTGGTATTTTTTTACTTCCACAAAGCTACATGTTACTACGTACGGCTTGAACTACAGATTTTCACAATGCTCAATAACTTTGGTTTCTATTTTGCAAGAAATATGCTACAGATGTGACACTATAGGTAAATGAAATGGAGAATATGTTTCTGTAGTTAGTTTTTATTTTTATTGGATTATAAATTCATTTCACAACTGTGCAATCGATTGCAATCGTGCGAGCTATTTTAACAATGAGGGTAATCATTGTAAAACTCATTGTAAAACACTTTATATCGGAAAACTTTTTTTTTTTTTTCCGAGTTGCAAATGTAGAATGAAATTTACTTTGCCTTCCAAAGTAAGATTATTCTAAATTTGGACTCAGGGAAAATTCAGTTTTTCAGACTCATGCTATGCTAAACCAGTCAACCCCTGGATTTTTGATGTTTAGTATAAAAAGCTCAAAATGTGAAGTTCTGTTGAGACATCTACCTAACAGTAACTGGTTTTGCTTCAGTTAATAATCGTATACAAGTTGTTCTATGGAGTGTTTCAAAGTGAGACATTGAGACTTTGTTGTGTCCCTGCAGTTGCTCAGAGCACAGAAAAAGGCGGTGAAGAAAGAGCAGGTGGCAAAGATGGAGACCGAGAGGAGGCGTCTGTCCATGGTGCTCCAGGTCCAGAATGTCCTCACCAGCCTGCAGCAGGAGCACATCCGGAGAGACCTGCTTAGCGGACGCAACCAAGCGCCACTCGTCCCCGCCCAGCGGCTGCACAGCCTGATCCAGCTCGCCGCCCTGCTGGGAGTCAAGAGGGATAACGGGCTGAGGTGAGAGGTCACTGTCGCGCACAGTCTTCCTGTCTGGAGATGAGCGGTGGTTCACGGGGAGTCGTGCTGCACAAATTATCCAAAAACTCTCCAGAGAGTGGATGATGTCATTGAGTACAGTGACTCAGCAGACATGTCACTGGATGCAGGAATCTCTGGGCAGTGTTTGGTTCTTCCTGTTCCACAACACACACACTGCTTATTGAATGAGTGAAGATGATGTTGCAAGCTAAAAAAAAAAAAAAGTCTGCTTTCTGGCCTGAAAAGCAGAACAGTGTTTGTGCTGCATTGACATCTTGGTCCTGTTAAATCTCTGCTTACGCTCACTGACAGACAGGAATAGGAGAGGCTAACTTTTAACTGTATAATATACTGCATTTCCTCACATAGTGGCTGGAGTGCTAATTTTATTTCTTGTTTTAATAAGTAGAATTCATCAGTACAAAGGCTCATTTTGCTGTGTACAACAGGAGCAGAGTGAATCACTAGACAGAAACCCTTTATTTCAAGACAGGGCTTTTATTGTGAAACACTTGCAGCCACACCACATGCTACAGCAATGGAAAACTAACTACAAGCTGTAGCTGGCTGAGATAGTGGTGCACCCAAAGGACCGGAGTACTGTAGTTTTCCAGTACAACAAAGAGTTAAAATTGTGTAACTCACTGAGTTAAAGTGGTAAAGATATACATGACGCTAACCTTGCATGTGCATTATATAACAAGCTAAAGTTTGCTGCTGTGTACCTCTTAACAGTTATAGGTTTAATCTGCTCTGTGTGCCGTAGTTTAGAGGAGCAGATGGAGCAGGCGGCTCTGATCTACTTGGACCTGCTGGAGGGGAAAGACAAACCAGTGGCTGGATCCACATGTGAGTATGAAAATCACTCAGATGCCCGGGGCTCTTCGTATGTCTAACATGTTCAGCGCTTCAGATGATCTGGATCTTGTTAAAGAAATGTGGTGGTGCGAGTTGTTCGTGGTTGTCTTTGGATGACTTTTATTTTGGAGTGTTAAGTGAAATTCTGTGTAGAGATTTGATTTAACTCTTTGGTTAAAGATCTTGATCTTGTGACTGTTAAAACGCGTTGTTATCCACATCGATCACTTGCTTGCTGACCTGTGTGAGTGTGATTTCATGGTGCCTTCAAATGATGCTCATATTTATCATGTTCATATGAGTACTTTATAAACTGCCCCCTTTTTGTGGTTTTCATGACATTGGAGGTGGAAATTTTTTGAAAGCTGTGACATATTTGACCTTTCCTGAAATGGTATAAGTCATGGAAACTTTTTTTTTTTTTTTTTTTTTATGTGGTGGTTGGAAGTTAAAATATATTTTTTTTGTATAGGGTTAATCTTAATTGTGTGACAAGATGTTGCTTGGCCTTTGCATTCTGCTGTTGCATTACCTACTTGTTAGCTTGCATGCTAGCTAAAAGTGTTGGCTTCTAGATGCTGTGAGTGTAACAAGAAGTCTTTGGGCATTCATGCTTTGTTTACATAATGTCGTGTGTTTTTTCGTTGTTTTTCTCAGATCTGTTCTATACATGTAGAAAATGGCGATACTGACTTAAGCCAAAAGTAAACTTTAAAATCTGTTTTGCTCTTTAATCAAAAGCATTTTTATCTGTTAACCAAAAACTAATCTCCATCTAAATACTGTAATTAGTGGAGTTCATTGTGATCCCACAGCTATAATGGGAGTAGTAGTTTACTTAATGTAAAGGTGGATGATGCCAACATAACATCACCGGTTAGTTTGTGGACTCGCCTTTTGAAGCCAGGAGTTTGGTATTTGAATGTTGATTTTTGCAGCCAGAAATGACCATATTTGGATATGAAGGGAGGAGTGAGGAGGCGGCTCTCACCCTTGGCTCTGATGATACTGTCCAATGTGTACGAGACTGGAGGTTGGAGCTGGTCTCATTGGAGATCAGACCTGTTAAACCAACCACATCCCTAAATCTCCCCCTTTATTTATTTTTTTTAATTATTATTATTTTTTTTAAGTCTGTTTAGATCTTTGACCTTTGGACAGAACGTGGCTAAGGTATGTTGATCACCTGCTGACTCAACTTCTTTTTGAACATTTATCTTCTCAGTTAAGCTGTTAAAAGAGGAGCTCACCAAGCTGATGAATTGCAAGTATTTCAGTTCTCCTCCAGCTCCACCAAACAAGACTCTGGAGCCATCACCAAGCTCCACCAGCCACAGCAGTAAGAACATCGTTCTTATATTAATTATGTGACTGACATCCTGGTGACAGAAATGCAGCACCCATAATAAGAAAGAAGAAATCTTTATTTTGTCACTGAGCATGTAAAATTTGATGTAACTGAGAAACAGTGAAGTTGTTGCAATAATTGTGGAATGTAATGCAAGTTGGGAGTGCAAAGTATTGACTGGACTTATAGGTGAATCCACAGAAAATTTAATTTATGACTTTACAATATCTTAATTGACTGCTTTATATCTGAAAATTGTGATTACAGATTTCTTTGTTTTCTCTGCTCCTGTCAGACATATTAAAGTCAACACCAAAGGAAGCTTCTAAGGAGGTAAGACCAATGTCCAGCTCCAGCTGTATTTCAGCTCTAAGTGTTGTGTGATTGTTAGCATGCTCCAGGATCCACTGATACTGTTGGTGATATGGCAGTTTTTTAACAGACTGTACCTGACTGACATGAAGACTCCTCCTGCTCAGGACTGGAAGGAGAACTTCCAGACCATGAGGGAGCGGGAGCCTCCTGACTGCTGGGACATGGAGTTCCCAGATGGAGCCTCGTCACCACGAGCTGCCGTCCACAAACCGTGGAGGGGAGCTGTCACTCTGATTCCTAAAGTTGTCCCAGTTACCTCCAAGAAACAGTCTGATTGCAAACAGGTGAGCTATCCTCTGACCCTGGTGGGCCTTGGACTTGCCAGTGCATTTATGTTGATGGACAGATGATGGAGCATGTTGCTGCATTATAGTCAGAACTGTGATATTTGGCTTCCACAGTGAAATAATATATATATACAGCCCCTATCTGCAGGATTTGTAAATTTCTGGCGGATGGCTCCTGGTGGTGGGAGGCAGTCACTGGTTAAGTTGCCCAAAACAGTTGATACAGAATATAAGAATGAACAAATTATAAGCAAAACTTGATGAAAAGGCTAAGAAAACCTCACAGTTAAACAAGTTTCTTTCGTTACAACTCTCACAAAGAAGCACCCACATACCATGATGATGCCACCACCATGCCTCACTGTAGGAATAACGCTGGGCAGATAATGAACAGCACCTGCAGTTTGCCAAATGTTGTGCTTGGTACTCAGATGTGTTTTGGCCAAAAACTTTAGTTGTTTAGTTCTTTGCTCTCGCTCAGGGGTCCTCAACCCTGGTCCTCGAGAGCCGCAATCCTGCATGTCTTTAGATGTTTCCCTCTTCCAACACACCTGATTCAAATCATCAGGATCATTGGCAGGCTCATGGAGGATTACGGCTCTCGCAAGGATTGAGGACCCCTGCTCTAGCTGTTCTACAATACGGGTTTGAATGATGAAGAGCTGATGAGATGGTCATTCTTCTGTCTGCTACGCTGCAGTTTTGTCATCTGGGGAATTCTGAACCACCCTTATTGGCCGTTAGGCAACACACTTGTAACTCAATGTCATTGTTAGATGGCAAGATATTGATTCCAGATTCTGTATTTGCAGATACCCAAGGACAATAAAGATCTCAGATCATGGCAAAAACTAAAACTTTATGGATGTCATCCTTAGCCTGAGTATTATTGCATGATATCCAATCAGATTGAGAAGCAAAAAAAAAACCTGTTCTGCATGTCCACTGCCACCTCGCATGTTGACATGTTGTACACCTTCGCTTGACAGAGGTAGTTGAATGGCAAATGAAACCTCTAGAGCTACAGAGTATTTTTCTACAAATTAATTCTACATTTCTCTAGATACATTTTTGTGAGAATTGCCTTAAAACTCCCAAACCCTGACAACACGTCCTTGTCAGAACCTCTGCAAGTGAACTGATTATTCTGATGTGTTTTGATATTGTTGGTGTTGGTGACTGTAATTCTCCAGAATGAACTCATTTGGGAAGTAATAAGAGTCTGATGTAGTTGTGTAGTATTGATTTCCACAGCACTGATGATTGATACAGTGATATTATTCCAGAGAAAAGAGAGGAAAACCAGAGGGGAGCAAAATGGCAAGTCGGTGAGTACAGAGCACATAGTTTTCAGATGTCTGTCCACTTTATACTGTTCGCAAACTATGGGCCTATGATTCCTGACAGGCAGTTCACATGGATATGCCTGTGGAGGTTTTCGACTCCCCGTCTGCCTTACCCAAAGACCCCATCCTGAGGAAGCAGCACCTTGAGGATCTCATGACAAAGATCCATGGCTCCTTCAGTTTCATGCAGGTGGACTTTGACAGTTTTGCAAACCCATGTGCATAATAGCCAACTGGTGTAAGATCACACTGTTGGGTATTAGTTTGCTTTGCCAGTGATGAGTATATAAGAATGTTTTTTGAAAAGATTCTCTCCTATTCAGGACTCTCTTCTAGATGGTGAGACCTCCCCCACACATTGCCACCCCAGGCTGAAGACACGAGGATCTGGGTCTCCCTCTTCTCTTGGTAGCTTGGAACAAATCAACAAGCTCTGTAATTTTTATTTAAAACTTCATAAGCAGCAATAGGAATTGTCTGAACACTTGTGTCTTGGCATTTCATTTTTTGGAATGTAACTTCCTGATTGGTCTTTGGCGTTTTTCCTCCCAACTAACCAGCTCAGGCAGGTTTGAGAAGCCCAGCTGATGTCCTGCCCAAAACAATGCATGTAAGCTGCCCTTTTTTTTTTTTTTTTTTTTTCCTCCTCTCTGTTCTTTGATAATTCAGTTGTGATTTAAAATGCAAATAGCTTTGACTTGTTCATTTCCCCACGTTCAGTCCACCCCACTACCTGCCAGGCTTATGGAGCGCAAAGCCAGTCTGAACAGTAAGAATCAGACCTGTGACCTGGAGCTTTCTTCAAAGGATCTACCTCATGTAAGAAGCAACAACTGGTTCCCAGATGAAATGGACTGTTTACGTCCTACATTTCTAGTGGTGCTTTTTCACTACAAGGTATCGGCTCGACTCGACTCTACTCAGTTTGTGGGGCTTTTCCATTGGCAGAAAGTACCTGGAACTTGGTACCAGGTACAACTTTTTTAGTACCTCCTCTCTTGCGGTTCCAAACAAGGACCCGGCCAGGTACTAAAATATTGCTGGTCGGAATCATCGCTACGTCATCACTGCACAGCATTCAAACATTTGTACCCACAAGACAACACAGTCTGCGCAGTTATAGTCGGAATAACAAGTTTCTACAATCTTAGGGGGGAGAGAGAGCACTAAATAGATCGGTTTAATGTACAATAACAGTGCTTTAGTGCAATGTTCAAATTATATTTAAATATCAGCTGGGAAAAAAAAAAAAGTGACCGCCCGGGCGGTGGAACAGCTGACCAAAGTTGACAGTATGATTTTATGTTAACCCAAGATTTTTAGATGTCAAACTCTGTCTGTTCTGTGTTACCCCTTCTCCACCAAGAAGAACCAGGTGCTGTTTGGCGCTGATGCTTAGTTTGTTGAAATTCTGTTCCTCCTAAGAACCGGATTGCTTTTCCATTGGCAAGGAGCCAAGTTGGAGCCACATCACTGTAAAACGTACATCATTTATAGGTTGCCATTCGGCTGCCCACTGCAGCTGTGTCCCTGATCTTTCTTATGGCCCCTGTAGTCTTTGAGTTAACAGTTTATTAATGAGCTGGATTGAGGCTCCGCACAGATCCAGCTGCAGCCACCACCTGCTGAATTCTCTTGGAGACCGGCTTGGTCCAAGAGGCTCCCTCTCACTTTCCCTGGACTTGGTGGAAGACCACAGTACCAGGAAGCACTGGGACTCCTCCTCAGACCATTGCTGCTTTAATTTACGGTCCATATTTAGTTTATTTCACTATCTACTCTCTACCTTTTTTAAAAATAGTGTTTCAGTGTTTACACGATAGCCCCAGCCCCAGCCACTGACATAGTCGTTGCATAGTCGGTGCTTAGCTCTGGACCAGCAAAGAGTTGGTGCTTGCTAAGCACTAGTTTTTAGCACCTGGAGCTGGTGCTTACGTGGTGGAAACACAAAGACATTGTGCTAAGTCAGGCATGGGCTCCAAAGTAGCCGGCTTGGTAGAAAAGGGATATGTGAAGGTTAGAAGCAGGGTGTAGGTTGTTCTTGTAAGTTTTTGTGTATGGCAAGTGTCCAGGAATAGTTTGCCAACTTGGCAAAGAATTGTACACTGCACGTTGTGCATCTCTGACCTGGATCTGTAATAAATGCGCGTGAAGCACCAACAAGATGATTCTGAGTCTTCATCTGTCACAACCTTCACCAGGTAAACCTCCCATTCATACTTACAGAGGTTGTAGTTTTTTTAATCGGACTCTAACTTAATAAATTAAACATTTGAAGTTAAACCAACTAATTTCTCGCCTGAAAAGATCTTCAAACTGCATCTATGACACCACATCAGTAGAATTTTGAAGATTACTTCAACTTTCACCTCATTTGCCTGACCACCAAGTACACACAGGAGGGATATCCTCTGTAATGGAAAAGCAACCAAGGCGAGTCGAGTAGGTACTATATTGTGGAAAAGTGCCTTAAGTTGCTGTTTTTAAAGTTGTCTCATCTCAGCAGGAGCCGCTGCAGTTGGCTGACAGAAAGTTGTTCCACTCGCCACCGCTGTACTGCAGGGAGTCGTCCATGTCCGGTCTGGAGGACAAGAGCCGTCCTCGGGTAAATAGGCTTTCTTAGCCAGATAATGCACATTAGCTGTGAATAGTTGTCACAATGCTTTTTGTGTTACCTTTGACCTTCCTCAGACACCGGGATCTGATTCAGGGAAGCAGTCCCCTTGTAATGGAGTGTCATCTTGCACCTCTACCCCCACTCAGGGACAGACTTTCTCTACACCTCCCACCAGGCGAACTCTTACCTCTGCACAGTTTCAGAACATCCAATCAGTAAGTTTTCCCAAAATGAGGTATCATTACTACTTTGGTTAATTCCATTAAGGCTGAAAAGTCCAGTTCCACAGTCCCTCTCCGTTATGGTCCATTCGCACTTAGCAGGTGTGGTCCTATTGAAACAAACTTTGTTGGGATTGCTCTGTTAGTGTGGTTCATTTGAACAAGTGTTAGCACTGCTATCTAACCCATACTGTACACCGAACAAATGCTTCGGTTTAGGGGGACTTAAGGGACGGGGACTTAAGGGAAGGAATGCTGATGGACAAAAGGTCCACATGCAAGGTGAGGGGAATTGTGGCTGAAGCCATTCAGAGGCTGCTTGTATGTCCCTGCACAGTGCATTTACAGATTACTGCCTCTGCAAACCTAGACTTTTCAAAATAAGGCAGAATGGTGCATTAATGCCTGGACAAAGAAATTGTCTTCAGGTGTAGCTTGCTGACTTTTGGTACAGTTGGGTAGTGAGTGAACTGGTATGCTTGCCTGAGATGATAGTCCTAGGCCCAGGCCAGTGTTCCCTCTAATTTTTCACGTGTCTAAGCAAATGCACAAACCCCCTGAGAATTCCTTGGCACTCTGTGAGCAGCATCAGATGTTCACACTGTGGCCACCATAACATCAAACCCGTCCAACTACTAAATCATGAGTTACATAGATTATTAAAAGAATTAGATTATAGCAGTAACTGCAGTTTTATAAAAGTTCTTTATTTTGGCCCATTACAGTGACGTTTGAGTGTGGTAGGTCTCTCACGGTCTTATTACTATCATAAAGTTGCGTTACAACAGTATAGAATATATGTATAGGATACATGTGGTGTTATATTATTTAGAGTTCATGTCATTTTATTATGCTCTACATATTTGTTGTGCACAGGGAAACTCGGGAGCAGTGCACATTAGCACATTGCTTGAAGGGAACATTGGTCCAGGCATAAATCTGCTTGCATTTTTCGGTGCAGATATGATTTTTAATACCCTTTATCATGCATGTTGGGTCAGATAACACTTCGATTCCAGATGGTACTGTCACTGCATCTGAAGGTTTTCGAAATGACTAAGAATTGTTCTAGCTTAATAGTTATCTGATCTACCCAAGACACCTGAAGGGTAACATGGGTTCTGGAACTCTGCTACACTTTTTTTTAATGGCCACCAAATGTGTCGGTGGAAATGATGCTTTACATGGTTTGCAGGATAAGAACGACAAACCTCCCGAACATGGTTGGTTAGTTTTGTGTGATCAACACAGGCTTGGCTTGAGTACTAGACAGCCACAGTGGTAGTTTTGCAGAACTTGTAAAACCCAACAATAGCATAATCTGATGTTCATGTTTTGATGACAGACATGAGTTGAACTCTGGATTTTGGATACTGTCTGAACCTTTTCTGCAAACTGCTTGGGTGTCTGTTCTGTGCTTCCTGTAGGTCTTCAAGGTGAACACCTCCCTACCCCAGAATGGAGAACTGAACTACAAACCAGACTCCACAGTTTTCCCCGAGCCCCAGTTCAGCACCGCCAGTACTCAGACACCACCTGAGTTTGCTCCCTCAGAAGAGGAGCCACAGCCTGGTATGTAGATGAGGTTGTTTGTGTTCCTCTGAACCCACCAGTAGTCATTGGTCAACAGAGTTTCTGGTTGTATGATCTCTGTAGTGTACCAGTCAGATTACACAGTGGGCACTGGTGGGCAGATCTTCCTGTCCCCAAGCCAATCAGGTGGAAATGTGAATCGATCCGGCCAATCATACTACACCAGAGGATCTGTGAGAGGTATGGCACGTGGTGGCAAGGGACTGGCACAAACCTTTCGCTCCTCCGGTTGGCACCGAGGTATCTATCCTCAGCTTTCCTTTTCCTCCTTTACCGTTTTCACCATACTTCTATTTCCTGCTCACCTCTTTTTTTTTTTTTTTCTTTCTCTTAGCATCTGTTCAGGATCAGTTGTACATCTTGGCTAAAGCTTTGCTTGAAAGGGATCTTTGAGGTTTTTCTGAAACTGATGTCCTCTTCACAGGAGGACCCTACATCCCCCAGGCCCACCTCAGGGACCCAGGCCCTCTCCTTTATGCTGCTAGAGTAAGTCAACTCTTACCAAGTTTGTTTAATGCCAGCCCCAGTTCAACTGCTAAAAACTACTGTACATGACTGCGTCAGAGTGCTGCCAGGAAGACATCAGCATTGGTTCTAAATTCATAAAGCAAAAAGATTCAACTTGCAGTGGCATGATGCTAAGCAGGAAATGTAAAACTACTACAAGGTTTATACAGGTTGTGTCTTGAATTCAATCAAATAAATTCATCTGAACTGTGTTTATTATGATTTGTCACCAAATATCCATCAGCTATTTTTTTTTTTAGGAAAGTGCATCATGTCAGCTGTATTAGTGTGACCATGACACCAAAATGGCCTTACAGCTGATCTTGAAAGTTGCAATGAGACACCCGAGAATGTGTCTGAAGGGGGTTTGACGTACTTTCTCTGGTCCTAAAGAAAACTGAAGATTTTGTCTTCTTCAATATCAAGAAGCCAACATACTTCCTCACTGGCTCAGGTCACATCTTGGCTTGTTCCCAGCAATCTGCTAGAAACTGATGTGCTCTACTTCCTCAAGTCTCAGTAGGCACATTTCCACTGCATGGTACCTGCTCGCCTTGGTTTGTGGTGCATTTCCATTGGCGACAAGTGCCTGGAACTTGGTACCTGGTACAACCTTTTTAGTACCTCCTGTCCTGCAGTTCCAAAAAAGTACCCAGCCAGGTACTATCAGGTACTAAAATCGTATTGGTCTGAATTGTCATTGCGTCATCACTGCATGGCACAAAAACAGTTGTACCTGCAAGCCAACACAAACGGTTGTAGTCAAAATAACAAGTTTCTACTATGTTGGGGGAAAAAACACTAATTGGATTGGTTCAATCTAAAAGCCTGGTTGGTTGAACAGCTGATGGAGGTTGTAGCTAGAGCTCATATCTCCGAAAACATCATAGCAAGTTTTTAACCAGGCTCTAACTTGATGAATTAAAAACACATTTGTGGTAAAAACAACTAATTTCTCACTTGAAACAAAACATCTTCAAACTGCTTTCTGTGACACCAAAAGTAGAATTCTGAAAATGGCTTCATCAACTTCCACCTCCTTCACCTGATGACTGGCTACATGGAGGAGGGACTGCGAGGCAAGTAGATGTTATGTAGGGTAGTGGAAAAGCACCAAATGTGGCTGCCAAAACATATCCAACCAAGGTGGGGAAAACATTCAGCTGCACTAAATATGCAGGTTTGAAGACACCTTAAAGCCTATATAATTTTTTTTTTTTTTTAAGATGAAATGTTAGGGAAGCAAGATAAATACTAATGTGCACAGAGTTACCAATACTTAAAGTTGAAGTAAATTTTACTGCATCTGTTCACATGTGACTATGAACATACTGTAGGTAAGTGGCTGACCAGCTCTCCATTGTTGGTGTGAGTAAAGTTTCCTATTATGTATGGCTCCCTCTTGTACCAAGGACCTAGCCTGACACTGAATCTACAGTTGTCGAATCAGGTTGATTGTACAGTTGTGAGAACTTATATTACAGCTTTGTGCTACTGGAAGAGTTTTGGGTACACCAACAACCCAACTTTTCATCTCTCAATAGGAGCTGGAGTCGCTTTTTGCTGACTTCCACTTCTGCCAAGCATAAACCTTTTTATCTTAAGATCTGAAGAAAAACTTTACTGTTTCAACTGTAATGAACAAATGGAATATTCACCCTAAAAACAGGCAGCAACTTGTGATCTGCTGAATGAATAAAATATGGATATTTTAGGACCAACAACACATCCGAAGAATTGGTTAAGAAAATCAAACGGGTTTTCACTATAAATGGAGAGATTGGCAAGATGTTTTACTACTTGCACTTTATGGTAGTAATCCTGCTATTTGAATACAGGAGAATAGAAATGGACTGGAAATAAAACCCAGACAGGTAGAGTTACACTTGGTCATTATTTTGTACCATCCCTCTGTGTCTCTTACAAAAACACCAGTGTGTAATGACTAGAGCAAGCAACCTCGGTAAAGGAACAACTTGTAGGATTTAGTGTCATCTAGTGGTGACCATTCAGATTGCAAGCAGCTGAAATTCAGTCCTCTTCTCTCCCACTTCAAAGTGTGGATTAGGATCTATGGTGGCTGTCAAGTGCCGTAAACCTCCATAACCACACTACCAAAAATGTCAACACCTTGGAGCACATGAGGTAGAAATGTCTAGTGATGATTGTATGTTGTAGAGATATTTAAGATTAGAATAAATTTCAGCACCTGTGGGATAATCTCTGTACTTTTGTGCTCAAAGAAGGATAATTCTTTTGTGCATAAATATGAAATTCTAAGAGCAATGGGATTATACAGCTGACGCATCCTCTTAAATGTTACACCTGGTGCTGCTTCTCTTGTGTGTCTACATGTGTTCATAGGACCTATGTTTTTCTCAGGACTCATCTTACCAACACGGCTACAGACGAGGAGGAGGGAGACATAACTCCAGTGGTGAGAACACAGCCAGATGTTTTCCTATAGACGGGGACAGTTTGGTCTCTAAAAATCAAGGTGCAAATGGACACATGTGGGGTTGAACTGACAATAATACCTCAAGGCATCTTCTATCTGAACGAATATATAAAAGGCAGCATTCTTCACTAGTCCAGGCTTGACATTAACCCATCCTCTAGGTAGCCATGAGCAATTGTTAAATTCACCCATTACTCAGCATGCAAGGTACAGCTGCTTTTGAGATCTATTTATTTCAGATTTTTTTAATCTTACACTTTGGTCAGCTGAAGGTCCAATGTCCTCCGAAAAACAAACAATTCCAAGAAGTCTTAAAAAACGCAGACTACTTCCAAGACCTGTATCATGGTGTCTCTGAACTACAGTCATGTGAATATGTGTCAAAATGATTTGCTTTCTTGACATATTTGGACAAACATTTGCTATTCTGAAACCATTTCTACAAAGCTAGTATACTTGAACAACACTAGTGGTATTTTCAGACATTTATTCAACACAAATGGTGGTAGTTGTACCACTGACCTCATTGACCTACTGAGGTTTTTGACGACTTTTTTTTTTTTTGTTTTTTTTTGTTTTATATAAATAATTGTAATTTTCCTTAATTTGTGAGATGGTGCAGGATTCTCTTGCATTCTTGCCTTCCCTTAGTTTAAGGGGCCTGTGCTGGTCTTTTGTAATACAGATCTACCTAAATAGATTGCATCGATGGGGAAACAAACTGCAGAGGCATTTATCCAAACTAAACAACTAAGCTTTGAAAATTGACCCAACACTTGTGGTGCACCACAGTCCTCACATGACACCCATCACTCCCTGCACTGTTGCACCGTGTTAACTGTGGTGTCTCTGCAGCTGCCTGGAGTGACTCTTCCCAGGTGAGCAGCCCAGACCGTGAGGGAGCCTTTACAATTGTGGACTCAGGTCATGGCGATACCCTGTCGGTCTCCACCCTGGAGGTCCCGCTCACTCCCCACAGCCACCACCACCACGCCACCCTGCTTCCAATGCAGCTCTACCCGCTCTCCCAGCCCTTGCGAGTGGCCTTCACC
>OOFC01046464.1:0-21524 GCA_900323345.1 Pseudochromis fuscus
TAACCATTTGTCAATGTATTACAAGTCTCCTTTAAAGCCAATCTTGCAGCGACGCCTGCTTTCACCACCAGGAGACGGGGGTTCAGCTCCATCCCGGAGGCCTGTAGCAATTATACTTACAGCTGCCCTGTACACCTGTGACATAGCTCGGCGATGACAGCTCATCGCCAGCAGACCGCTGCTGTTTAATTGCAGCGTGTCACCTTGACAGGCTGCTTTATCCGCATATCCCTGCGCCAAGGAGAAACAAGGCTTGAAATGGCTTGATGGTTCTTTTATATTATGGCCTCAGGTTGGACCGGTGTGGGTCTGTATTCTCACCAGGATTCAGACAGAGACCCTGGAAGTAGAATTTAGATGAATCTCCTCATAAAGCCTCCACATAAAATGGTAATAATTGCCCACCTTTGAAGAAGGAAGAATTACTCTGCCTATATAAATTAATTGCTCTACTTATATAAGTTTATCACTCTCCTTGTATAAATGAAGGAACACGGCCTCTCACTGTTAAACCTGTAATCTTTCCTCTTCACTGTAGCCGACTCCAGACTGCACTTACGTTTGCTGAGGATCCAGAAAACAACAAAATTATATCCAGTCATCATTCTCTTTGAATTTACAGTTTATTAAATTCCCCTGTAAATTAAACTTGCAGTATATTATTTACTGTTTTTAATAATTAAAGGCAAACAAAAGGAAACTAACTTTTAAATATTAAAGTTGACTTGTGAGGGTCTTGAAAATATGGAGATAAAGAAACAGCGCTGCTATGGTTAGCTACACTGTAAAATATTGTTTTAAAGTTTTATAAAATAGATAAGAACACTTTAAAAATAAAATGTTGGTGTTTCTTTCACATAAAGAGTTTTAAAATACATTTTTTTTATTATTATTTCAGAGATAAAACTGTTAAATTCAAGTTTAATACTGTAGATGTATTTCCAGGTCTGTAAAATGAAATATTGTTTCTGTAATTGTATTAATTGACAGATATCTTGTATATTTATAATAACAAAAACATTAATTTAATGTGTCTGCCACTTTTTATTACATTTTTAAAACATTATAGTAAGAATAAGAAATGATACAAGGCTTCCTGTAAAATTAATACCACAAATGATATTTCAATACCAATTATTTTTTGCTGCTCCAGCTGCCAATAACTAAGTAGAGATATTTAGCAGATGGTCAATTAGGTATTTATGTATTCTAACTAAGTCAGATAGTTGGTTATTTATCTATATAATTTATTCTTAGCATCATATCAGCCACCAGTTGCCTTCAAACATCTGAACTGTGCAGGATCGAGGCTGTAGCAGCGACAGCATCACGCTTGCTGGAAATCGTTAATCTGCTCCTGTAATAATCTGCTGCTCATCACGTTAATGCCAGTCTGACATCATTACTTTAACATATTGCCCTTTTCATCTTCAAATGGTGTATTTACATTCTAATAACATGGAAAATGCTCCTGGTGTTGTGTAATGTGCAATTAACTTCACAATGTGTCTATTATGGCGTTTCCATAATGTGGTTAAACGATAAGAATCATAAATCATATTTATCTCCCACCA
This sequence comes from Pseudochromis fuscus, assembly GCA_900323345.1. Lineage (NCBI taxonomy): Eukaryota > Metazoa > Chordata > Actinopteri > Pseudochromidae > Pseudochromis > Pseudochromis fuscus. The sequence goes on from OOFC01046464.1 coordinate 1,575, forward strand.
TGAGGCCGGATCTCCCCTGTCGTGTCATGGCTGCTCGTGATTATGTTAACACGGAGTTTTGTGATTTATGTTGATCCGGTGTTGCAATGTTGTTTATCGTGAAAATCTTTGGGTAAAAGAAACCATAATTTAACCATTTCCAGTCTCCACAGGGAGGGAGTTACAATGTCGACTGCTCATGGTGGGGTTTAGATTTGAATCTTTTTCCTTAAACGGGTCAGACCTGTCGTGATTACATCAAAAATGATTCCTAGGAAGGTACATTTGAATGACATCCTCCATTCATATGCACAGTGTGTCATTTTGCAGTTGATTCAGACTTCAAAGGACATATAGTTTTAGATAAGAAGGTAATCACTCACCCATGCAGGTACAGTAAATGATCACGTGTCCTTTTCCACCTTTAAGGAGACGGGGTAAAGTTTTTGTTATCGTTTACACCTTGCCTGGACGGCGCATTCTCCGGAAACGGTGCCGCCGTAGCCCCGCCTCTCCCTTAACGCGCATGCGCTACAACAACAGCAACAATGGCGGAACACAGCGTCGCGTTAGTGCTGCAGCAGCTACTGGGTTTGTTTTAGCTTTTACAGCAAAACCTTCTCAAACTGTACAACTACCGTGAGCAACAAGTGTGTGTTGTTATGTGTTGTTTTTACCTGTTACGAGTTTAATGCGCATGCTCAGTGTCTTCTTCTCTGTTTTGATGTGTTTCTGTGGCAGCGTTACAGCGCCACATACAGGCCTGGTATATTGATTACAGTGTTTTCAGCTCCGTGTAAACGAGGCCAAAGTCGTTTCATAATTTGAACATGATGTGAGACTTCTAGGAAAGAATATATGTCCTAATATTATTCAGTTCATAATTACACATTTCTTTACAACTGCAGGCTGTTGTGGATGTTGGATCAGCGTTTTTTCTTCTTCTTCTTTTTTTCTCCCACTGACTAGATTGAAAACTTGTGGGATGTGCTAGCTCCACACCCGAGGCTCATACAAAAGTCTGGGGGAAAGACAGACCCAAAGAGACCTATCTGCCGCCTGCCAATGAAGACACTCAGTCCAGCCTGTATCTGAGGATTACCATGTGGAACAGCATGAGGATGGAGGATGGAGGAGGAGGAGGAGGAGGAAAATGAGACAAGAAGACAACTTCCCGTGAGGCAACTTTTCCACACAGCATAGTAATCAGAGCAAAGAGGAGAAACAAGAGAAGGGGGAGGAGGGGGAGGCAGGTAAAGGTTGGACACAACAGCCCGAGGCGGACTGTCGGGGGCAGAGTGCGGCACAGAAATCACCTCTGAGAGGCAACGCTGGAGCTGCTATTGACTAAATAAGTTGTAACAATTCTGGGATATGCTTGGTTCTCGAAATGATTTTTTAAAAGTTACAAAATGGCCACAAAATATATTTGGCAGCTGTGTTTTGCTGATTAACGCCACGAGCTGTTTACTTACGACCCGCGAGGCCAGCACAACACAGATGTCCAAATATATACTTTTTCAAGCCTTAAACTCAGGAGGCACCTTGCAGTCAGCGTGTGGGGACAAAACCCCCAAATTAACCAGCTACATAGTACTTAATGATGAAATGATTTTCATATGGACCACCATCACTGAGAAGAAGAGTTGACTTTAACTAATGGCATCAGACTTGTGGAAAAAATGTAACGACAGAATATTACATGCTTGGATTTTTTAATTGAAAGGAGTTTTTTGGAGCCTCCAGTGGCCATCAAGGGTATTGCAGTTGTTTCTAATTCTTTGGGCATTAAAACTGTTGACATGTTCTTGTATTGTGATGCTACTGGAGGTAACATTCATTTTTTTAATATGCAAATTTCACATTCAGAATATTATACATCCCTCCATGTGTCCAGTAAGTTTTTTTTTGTTTGGTGAAATGTTCAATCTATTGCTTTTTTTTTGTCATCTTTGGATGTTCAGGGTTGCCAGTAATAAATTACAATAATGTAGCTGAATAGAGATTTTCATTTGTGTGCAAATATTAAGTAAAACAACTGTTTCCATTCTGAGTTTGAAACAATCTTGCACAAAAATAAAATAAAGCATAAATTATTTCTGTCGACATTGAAGCATCACACTCCCACATGACACAAACTGAATATGAAATAGACATTTCAAATACAGTCCAATTAAAACTTTTGACTCGATTTTAATTACTTATGTTTAAAGTATGAAATTTAATTTTCTCTTTTTTCTTCCCCCGAGTCTTTTTTCTTTTTTGTGAAATCTCTCAAGCATCAGAGTGATATAATCTGATATGACATCAAATTGGCTGAAACGCACCAATCAGATGACCCCATTCCTGAGGGTCTGTAGCTTTGACAAAAAGAGGAATCTGATGAAAAATGATCCAGTTTAATATTGACACACATGGACTTCCGTATCATGTGGTTTCTTTTCCTGTTGCAGACTCCAGACCTGTCCTCCTGCAGTTTAGGCAGCTGCGAGGCGTCTTCATTTTTTCACTGCTTCGTGAAGATTTTCAGAGTGAGCTTTTTGACTTTTCTTACTCCTGAGGTGACCCCTGTAGCAAACGCACAAAGACACGCAACTACACACACATAGAGAGACAGAGAGCAGCTGGAGGACAGAGATGGAGAGCTCTAATTTCTACAGGGCCCACAAAGTCGCTCCATCCCTCTAAACTCAATCTCCTCTCCTTCACAGAACTGCACACACTTGCAGAATTATCACAGATGTGCTCCTGCATATTTTGCAAAGATATGTAGGATGTGGTCATGTATAAAAAAAAAAAAAGAGAGACAATCTTTACTGTCTCCTCTTCATCATTTGACAGTGATGCCTTCAAAGCTCCCTCTTCATGAGCCTGCGGGTCGCTCTGTGAGAAGCTCGTCCGTCAATTTGCAGCTCCCTGTGTCGAGACTGAAGGAGTGAATTGACAGTTTAAGGTTGCACATGCACGGATTTGTGACTGTGCAAAAAAATAGTTCTGTAATCCAACAGCTCCAGGTTTAATTCTTGCAACAGAGCCCGGCTCCTACCTGCTTGCTCCATCATACGTCGCTCTGCATAACAGCGTCAGCTAAATCCCCAACATGTGAAGAAGCCCGGAGATGTCCAGATGGTCGGCGGCAGCTTTGTAATTTGTCAAAGAAAATGATGCTGAACAGTGTAAGAAATTAAGCAAATACAGGCAGAAAGCAGTTCTTCTCCTTTAGCTGCTGGTGGAAGATAGAGCTGGCCTTTTTTATCCCACTATCCAATGAAAAATGAAGCCAACGGTTAATTTATCTTGATAAAAAAGTATTGTGTTTACAGACTATGTAGCCAAGACAACGAGTATTTAACCTTTTTACGAGCTGGGCTCCACCAGAAAGTCTGTAAATGCATTTTGCACAATAGACTTTGGAAGAAGTGTGGATGTTCCTGACACACAAAGTCTTTGATGTGGCCGAATGGAGCAAAAAGGGGGCGTCTACCTGCCTCCACTTTCATCCAATGGTAAGCCTATTAGCCTGCAGAGGGATTCCCGGCAAACACAGGACAGTCACAGCAAGCAATCGTTACTTTTATGTCCGGAAGAGCTGTGATTTAATTAATGAAACCACGACGGGGCTTCAGATCTTTGCGATCTCCATCCACGGATACATAGCGCTGCTCCAGCACAGGAAGTTGTCTGGTATGGACGTGTGTGTTTGTGTCTTTTGTAAATGTGTGTTTGTCTCCAGCGGCTCCTGCAGTGACTGAGTGTCTCTAATTGAGTGTGCTGCTCACTCAGACAGGAGGTCTCAGACAGTGTTGACATTCAGGCAGTGGAAGGCCACCATTGGGGATGACAGCTGATCATTCTTCCAGCCAGCACCCTAATTACAGAGAGATGGAGGGAGCGAGGGAGAGAGAGAAGCTTTTTAAACAACAAACAGGTTCCGGTTGCTTCCAATCAAGCCTCCCGTCCTGCTGTTTGGTCCATTCATAATGGCTGAGCCCCCCCGGTGGGCAGAAAAGCAGCCAACACCCCACCGTCTTCCTGCTCTCTGGCTGAGCTCCTGCGACCACACTGTCTCTCTAGCACTTTCCAATTAGACCATGAGCTCCTGTGTGTGTGTGTGTGTGTGTTGTTTTGTTGTCTCACCGCACAAGACATACAAACATGTGCCCCCCTCCCTCCTCGTTTTGATGTATGGAGTCAATCAGACTCCATTGGACAGTGTTGTGATAGCCTCAGGATATTAGCAGGCTCGCTCTCTGCTCCCCCAGATGATAAACTCTTTATGTGTCCACAGGCTTTTCGTGGAGCAATAACAGCATCTCTGGCCTTTTCTCACCCTCAACCATCCATTTCAGTGGAGTGTGAGCAGCTTTGCAGACGATGCTTTGAAGGAACGGCAGCTGCACGCGCTCAGGTACCGTATCTCCATCTGCTGCAGTAATGAAAGTTTGCTCATCAGGAAATGCAGCCCCTCCTTTACACTCGCATTGTGCATTTTCTTTGCACCGAAGCTGCTTTTGTTTCAGTGAAAGTGCGAAGCATCAAACAGATAAACCAGCTGAAAGCAAGCATCCGAGGCAGACAGGCAGTGCTGTGAGAGTGTTTACAGGATTGATTAGCCATTCACTGCGGCGTTTTCATTTCGAGACCTCGCCGTGGCCCCGATCGGCCACAGGAAGCACACCGCTATAATTTCTCCAAGTGCATGAAGGTGCCTCTCTTTGAAAGAAACTCTTTTAGTCATGTCCATAAATAGCTGCTCTGCAAGTGGCAGCTTTTGTGGTTTCAACCAGTACCAGTGAAAAGATGAAATACTGTATGATTCAGTGGGGGCACAAGTACATATTACAGGTACTTGTCCTGTGTTTCCAAGTCATGCTAAAGGTATCATTTTAGTCCATTACACCTCTTAATCTAATAACATACTCTGTGGTGACATTTGAAGTACAGACACGGTTCATTAAAATATTTACATCCTATTGTTGAAGTAACATTTTGAATATATTTCCATTATTGTACAGTGAGGTAGTCTAACTTCTATACTATATATGCACTATGAAGCTGTCAGTGTTACTACTGCATAATAAAAATGGTTTTAACTGGTTAAAAATGATATTTATTTTTGTGATTTTATTGTTTTATTGATAGCATTGTTAGCATTTTATTGTTTATTATTGATGTTTATTGTTTTTATGATTTTTTTCCTGTTGTTTAAATGTGCTATAGAAATAAAATGGATTGCAAATTATTCATATTTGCCATATCCGAATTTGCATATTCATATTTATGTATCTCTCAGTGCAGGTTTGAGTAACCAATGGATGCTGCATTTCCTTCTTTCATGTCTCACGAGCAGAATAAAAAAATCCCTGAATGCTGGAGTCCAGAATGAAAAGCTAACTTCTAACTCACAGATCACATATTGTTCAAACACACAAAAGCATGTATGAATTAAAAAGACGAACGAGACACACACACGCGTCATGCAGGACTCTGCTTGAGATTCATAAGTATTTAATGAGTGTCTCGTGGGTGGCAGTATGTCTGACCTTGCTCGTACCCCTCTCTTATTGTCATACATCACACAGGGCTCTGTGGACTTTAGCATGACAGGGAGGTGACTGACAATCCTCTGTGTGAGTGTGCGCCTGATCACACATGAAAATTTTTTTGGGGGGCCGTGTGAGATGACACATACTTTGGGCAAATGCACATATGTCGGATGGTGATGGATTTGAAACGTCAGCAGTGTGTGTGTGTGTGTGTGTGTGTGTGTATGTGTGTGTGTGTGAGCGCGTGGGTGTTCAACATGGTTGTCAAGTGCTTGAGCGGCCCAATCTCTCATCTGCCATCCGCTCACATGAGCTGACATGCAGCCAAACCAAACAGACATAAAGACAGAGCGGAAAGCATCACTATGCAGCTCAGCAGTGCAGTTTGTCCTGACCCTGTCTGGGGCCCTCTCCTCTCCGCTGATTCTAATGAGCTCCCCCGGGATTAGACTTAGGCGGCCAGCGTCCCAATGAGGCGAGGTTTGGCGTGGGGAGGGGCGGTGAGAGGGCGACATCAATACACCCACACAAACAGCGCACACACCTCAACACAAACTTGTTGTGTGTGTGTCCGATACCTACTGTAAAAAAGCCAGTGACAAATGGATTTTTAGCACGTCCGTCCAGATACACTTTTTCTGAACATACAACAGGAGGTGTCCACGTGTGTACTCCTGCAGAATTTAAACAACATTGATTTATTTATAAGGCAGACACAACATTGTGTGTGCAGGGAGGTGTTGGAAAAATCCTTTGTCCACTTTTAATCGAGCAGATACAAATTCATCATAAAACTATCATAAGTGCATGTTTACTGTTTCCTACTACTTGTGAAGCTTTTTGGTTATTTCAGTTATCAGCACTTTGCAAGATCACAGCCAGAGCCTAAATGACGGAAATATCAACACCGGCTCCCAGGAGGAAGCAGCTGACTCAAGTGAGTGCCAGTAAAAACAAGTCTTATTTCCTGTCCATGTGTCTCACGGGAGTACCTGTGCTGTTGAAGCATTTCCAGTTAGTACCTATCATTGGAGCAGAGAGGAGACACTAATTAAGTCACGTGACTGTGCAGTTGCATGCAGCTTAAGATGCACATAGATTCAGGTGTTAGAGTTAAAGTGTCTCTAATTTTCTGCTTGTGCTCGATTGCAACATATTAAAAAAAAGGTCTTTAACCCTTTACCTTCGAGCCTCGCCGGACGGCGTTACGTCTGCACATGCGTCTTTGGATTACCGGAACTACGTCACGGTTTGCGCGACCGGAAATATTCCAATGGTTCCTGAGAGCTGATGTTTCGCTTTACAGGTATGTGGTCATTATGGTAATTTCACTAGCGCCTCTCCCTGTGTTGTAAGAGTAATAACAGTGACTTTTTTTTATTTATTTATCTGTTTACTTAGTTCGTTCGTTCGTTAGTTAGTTAGTTACTTCGTTCGTTAGTTAGTTCGTTACAAAGGTCCCTATTAGCTCATGCCAGTAGCACTAGTTAGTCTTCCTGGTGTCAAAAGCAAGAATAGTAGAAAAACACCAAAACGGATTTTGATTTTAGAGTTTGAGTGAATAAAAACACCTCAATTGCACGTGAATGTTATATTTTGCATGTTAAATTTGAATTTGTAATCAAAATAAGCATAAAAAGTCCAGGTGGAAATGGTAAAGTGTTAAGAAGAAAGTTCCAGATCATCATATTCGTTGCCTCCAAATTATCCACTACACAGTTTTTAAAGTCATGTTCTGCCTGTGCAAGTGACACAAAACCCTTATTTGTCTGCAATTTCCCTCCCTGGTATCAAAGGTTAAATGGTAAGAGGGCTGATCAGGTATTGTCTGTCCTAGACAAGCTCATTAATGTGTCACAATTCATTATCAGAGCCTTGTTCTCACCTTGTCAGGTGGCTAATGGGAATATCAATCATAGGCTTCCCCATCACGACCCTTCTCACATCTTTGCTTCGCATCTCGCCTCTGTTGACTCCTTATCCCGAAATACCACCAGGCCCAAACAGATCTGTCTGGAACAAATGTCAAACACAATTCGGCTCAGGAGTAAACACCCACAAACACGGCTGACATACAGAGTGCGATTCTCCTTTTTTGCATAGACAAAGTGACTGTTGTGTTACAGATGTTTCCGAGCGGTACAGTGTGTTGATTGTGACGGTGTGACGAGGAAAACAATGAACCTTTTATTGGAAGTGGCTGCAGGAAAAAAGGCGATGGGAATCCATAAGTGGACAAACTCATGCAAATGAAATATAAACAACTATTAATAAGTAATATGAGATAAGAAAATGACAAACAGACCTGAGGGGTGGTGTACAGGTAAACAGAAATGTGTTAGTATAGAAAAGGAAGATGGAAAATTTCAAGAAAGAAAAAGAAAAATTCAAATATGTTTGAATATTTGATTATTAAAAGTTTTGTATTTACATTCACCACAACTGATTGAATCCATAAATCATTTGGTAACAAATTTATACTTTATTTTAGTTCATTTAAAGTGTAATTGTAGTTTGATTTCACTTTTTATTTTAAATCAAATATACCATAATACTTTTTAAATGTCTTATTTTATCCTGTATATTTTATATGTTCTTGTACGTATATTTTTACATGAGCATTACAAAGAGCTGCTAAACTCTATTTCATTGTTTTTAAAGCAATGACAATAAAGTTATATTCTATCCTTTTTCTTTTTTCTCACACATGAGGGAATTAAATTTTCTGTATTGAGAGGTTGAGGAATTAGTTCAGGAAAAAAAAATGAACAAAAACGAGAAATCAAGCTTTATTTATATTTTGGTCTCCTGTGATTGAAATTCATGTAAAAATCTGGAGTGAAACCAAACAATAGCCTCCACCATCCAATCACACGAAATCCCGTCTAAATGAAAAACTCTGATATGGGAATTAAAAATCTCAAAGTCCTTGTAAAATCAAGATAATTGGCTTGTGAGTCTATTAAACAATTATAAGAGAAACTCGAAGGTGGGGAGTCAAGCTGCTGCTGCTCGTTGAAGAATTTTTACATAGTTCTCCCTCTTTAAAGTTTTAAATGTAATTATTGTTTATGGTTAATTTCCCAATGGCGGCTGCTTGGTCTAAATGAGCCACTGCAATTAGTTAAGGTGTTATTATAACAGCAAATGGTGATGTATTAATTCCTTTTCATGCAGTTGGTTAAAATGTGTCATTATAACACCTCAGACCTGAGGAGCTGGCCCTGCTGGCTCATTGTAACTCATTGAATGGGTCGACTTCTGTGGTATGAAGCTTTGAAGGAGAATAAAGAGGTAATTGTCAAAGAAGGACAAAAAACAGAAGCAGAGTAGAGGAAGTGTGGTGACATGTTCGGCAGCTGGTTGGGAGGCCGAGCCTGAATCCCTGAGCTGTTCCTCCTCCTCCTGAGTTTTCTCCACCTTTTTGTTTTTCGTGCTGATATAGCGCCGAGGCTGAGCCGGAGTTCATCGACTTGGACAGCTCGATAGCAGGCGTTGCCTCCAAAGCTCCTGCTCTCAAATTGCCTGTAATTTCATTTTTGTGTGTAAATATGTGTTTCTTGTCAGGTGCGTGGCGGCGAGAAGAAAAACAGGCACGCCGACAGCTCTGACAAGCAATTACACCGCCGCTTGTTTGGGAGGCAGGTCGGGATGAGCTGTGGTCTGCTGGCAGGGCAGAAGATTGAATACTCGGGGGACAGATGGGAAAATGGCCGGAGGGAAAACACTGGTGAGAAAACCACGGGCACGACACTGGGTTTTATTTTATTCTAATTCTTGTGTTGGTGATTGAGCGGATTTGGAGTGATGGGGGAAGTTAAACCGAGACAGGTGGAAAAAAATAAACCCTCAACACTACACCTCACTCGGTTAAGGAAATGATATTTCCAAGGTTTTCAAAGGTACAAGTCTCGTCCTTTTATTATTATTTGACTGTGGAAAAACACAGCGTCCTTGTGGTGAGAGCTGTCTTCAGTAACTAGAACTTTGTTGTCTATTAAACACCTGTTTGTGACCTCTACTTTTTTCTCTAATGCAGCGGTCCCCCTGGCAGTTGTTACCAGGCTGCACAGAACGAATAAATAATTTGGATAATTATTAGAGTCTGAGAGACGTTTTATTTTGAAAAACCACCAGATTCTCTCCAGCTTAAATTTCACCTGTGTTTCTTGACATGTGCTTGTCTTGGTCACGTGATATGACGTATCATGTGTCCGATACGATACCCAAAAAAGGTTCAAAAGTCAGACCCACTTCCTCCTTCCTGTCACCCAAATATGGTCACCTCCGGCTCCAAGCAACCAACATGGCGACAATACCAAACTCCTGACTTCAAAATCTGAGCTTCATCCACATACAGACTATGTAACATCCTCTTTAAATCAGCCTCCATCACGATGACCCCTGACTATGGGATTGTTGATTTCCTGTAAATGATGATCAACAGTGACGTCGACCTCAGGTCAGCTCCACAGCGTGGCGTCCCGCCAAGGCTACAACCTTCACAGCATCCCTGTCATCAAAGCTCACATCACTTCAGCGGACTTTAGTGGGGACGGCGCGGGATGCTGACAGTGGTTACATCTGATACGTAACCTTCCCGTGGAGCGCGCATATGTCAGAGCTGGTGGCACAGGAAGTGGCTTTGACAGATGGACGGGCCCCGCTCAGCTGTTCTCACGGTCACGAACCAGGAAGTCTCACCCTCAGGGGGGAGTCCCAGGGTGGCGTGAGGTGGCTCTGTGGGAGAGGGTACAGTTAGTCCATTCTCAGATGTTCCATTAACTTGATTAATGGCCTAATTACGGCCAGTAAACACTCCTAGGAGATAAGAAGGCGGAGGAAGGTTGGGGCAGGAGAACCGAGCCGGCTCATGGTCAGTCGATTATAGTTGTTCTTGTGTTACTAAGAACGCCAAACAAACTTGAACTGCTTATTTTAACCTTTATTTACCTGTAGCTGTGTTACTGAGAGCTGTGCTGCACACCTCCACATGTAGACGGGGCTGAGCTGTAGTGAGAAGACCTGCTCAAGGACACTTCCTGTGGAGCAGTCAAAGAAATCCTTTAAAAAATGTGTTAATGGTTGGCGAGCAGGAAATGCATCTTGTGTTTATGTGCACATCTTTGCTGAAAACAAGCTTGGACCCGACCTTGTGTAATTTTGAGTTATTGATTTTTTTTATTTATAAAAGAGTTTGCTGCAGTGGAAAAAAAATTCTATTATTGTGAAAGATTCATGATGTGGTGCAAAGCAAGATATAATACTGAATGTAAATCGCACTTGACAGGTATTAATTATCACTGAAAAACAAAACCCAGGTGCTGCAAATGTTGTTTTCCTGTCTCTCTGAAAATAGTATCTTTGAAACAAATATCCCCCACAAAGGCTTCAGAGTAGGGTGTCTGGTGCCCCCTCTGCCATCTCCAATCGCTGAGTGGGCGGCTGGCTTCAGCCTCGCCTCCCTCTCCCCTCGTCTTTCTCTTACAGATGTGGGTTGAGAGTGTTGCGAGGCCTTTGCTCTCTCGTGGAGAGCGGCAAAGGAAGCGAGCCTTCATCCTCCTCCACACTAGTCTGAAATGCAGCCAAGTTCAGGGAGGCTGCCGCGACCCACCCCGTGCAACACTTACAAGTAGTTCAGAGGCTGCTTCCTGCTCCAGTGACGCCGAACGGCCATGTGGGTTTCTACGGTGATCAGCGAAATAAGGTACTGAAATGAGAGGAATTAATTATGTGATTTATGTTGGGACAAGAATTAGCATTATGATCAATGTGAGGGGAATACAACTGAAATGCATTGACTTTGCTCTGCAATCCTGCAGCTGCTGCAAAATATCTGCAGGATGTCTCATTTACTGTGATATCAGCTGATTTCTGTTGCATCACGGGTCCAGTTTTCGACGATAAAACGATAGGGGTGGGACTCGATTGAAAAAATGAATCTAATTAATTAGAGGGTTTGTAATTAATTAATCTTGATTAATCGCATTTTAATCACATAGCAATATTTGCCCCAAAATGAAAACTTTTTTAATTTGAGTAGATTTTAGTCGACGACTGAATCAAATAATACAAACAAACATGAATGTTTTAAACTCAAGCTCTTTTAATCTCTGTAAAAATGCATTTATTTGCATTTCAATTAAACACAGAAGAAAAATAAATGGTCATGTGACAGGCGTAAATTGCACTTTCATTCGATTCCTCTGTGTTGGTGGCTGTTAGCCGAGCTGTGGCGTGTGCATCAGTGTGATCGTGAACCAGGAAATCGTGCACTGACAAATGTTTACGTAGTGTGAAATGCAAACTGTGATTAAATGCGTAAAAAATAATTTAATGCGTTAATTTTTTGTAATTAATTAATTAATCGTAATTACTATGTTAAAGTCCCACCACTAGATTAAACACAACTTCTACCATAGACTGTGTATAGAAATGGATGAAGCAAGCTGGGCTCAAAAATGAGGCCTGTGTGGAAGTGCAGAAATGTGCAATACTCCAAACGGCCACTAGGTGCTGACTCCAAAAAACTCTAATTGACAGCAATTCAAAAAAATTGTCAATTTCACTGGTGAAATATTCAGTCAATAGATTTTTCCCACAAGTCATTCTGATGTCATTAGGTAGAGTTAATTCTCCTTATTAGTGATCTGGTGGTTGATCTGAAATAAAAAAAAATAAGTAGATATTCAGCTTTAAAAAGAGGAAGATTTAGGGGCGTGGTCAGTTTGATCATTTAGCCCAATGCTGAAGTCGAGTTCAGGGTTAGCCCCGCCTCCTCACTCCTCCCTTCATATCCAAATATGGTCACCTCTGCTCCAACCAACCAACAAGGTGACGTTCAAATGATGATTTTCTGGGTCGTCCATTTCTCTACCCAGTCCCTGCTTCCTGATTGAACTCTTTCTGTTTTTCTTTCTTCACTTAGCTCTCGCCTCTTTAACTCTATAAATCACTGAGTTGTTAGCTCGGGCTTCATTTTGAATCCCTCTCAAACCAGCGCTCCTGATATTTTCCTTTAAAGTGAGGTCTTTGGCCCTTTCCCAGTAACACGTGTATAAAATGAGACTCCCCTATATTGTTTTCATTGATTCTGTCATGGCAACCTTGTAACAGAGCCCTGCTTCATAATTGGATTGCTACATTGGACACAATAAGCCTCAATTCCCCAGAAAAAGCCGGGGAAGGATGGCAGGAGGCGGAAATGCTTGTCTGTTTTGTGCAATGCAAAGCTGAGCTGAAATGAGTAACAGAGATCAGATTTCACACACACAAAAATAAAACTGTGAGATCATCGTGAACAGTGGAAATGAACAGAAACATTTCAGTGGAGGGGAAGATAAAAGTTGATTTGTTTGTGTGATTCTCGGGGTTGTACCTTGTGTGTAAACAATTCAAACTCAGGGGGTAGAGTTAATAATTGTATGATTAGAGTTTAATGATGAAGGATAAGACCTCATTTCTTGTATATATCCTCAGGCGTGTTGTGTTCTGTGAGTGAAGAATGCTAAATGTTCAGCTCTCTGCATTTTGGAGTTTTGCAGTAATTGATTGCGAACCTGCCTTAGCAGAACAAGAGAGAAGTGGCTGTCAGAGACATGAATCTGGATAATAAGGACGCCATCCTGTCAATACAGGGGCTTTATTGTTTCAGCTTTTAATGATGGACTCTGTCAATAGGGTGTCACAGATTTACTGGACCCAGATTTATTTGTTTGAAGAATTTTCAGTGAGTCATGCAGCGCTGCTTCACTGGAAGGAGGACGCTAAATCCAAATCCCCCAACAGCCAGGATGAATCATGGTGCTGGCTGACATGTGTACTTGATAACAGAAAACAATATGATGTTACAGTGTTTTCGCTACTTTAATATTTTTTACTCAGCACAGTTGAACAAGTATAAATGTCAGACACGTATATGTTTAATTCCTTTCTATTTCACACACTTGATTACATTACAATTTGCATTTAATTAGCATCCAGGTGCAGCTAGCTAACAGCTAATCGCCTAAAAACTATCCAGAAGTCCCAAGGTGAGAGTATAGAGATCACCCATTGGTTTGGAGCTAGAAGTGACCATATTTGGGTATGAAGGGAGGAGCTTTGAACCTGAGGACACTGCTCAATCTGTATCAGACTCAAAATCGTTTTTGAAGTCTACTTGATATGAAATGGTTTTCAGATTTGACTTTAGCTAATGACATCACAATGAAATATCTATTGAGTGACTGTATTAGGATTAAAACATTTTGAGATTTTTTGGGAGTTTTTTTCGAGACGTCATCTGTTGGACTTTTGGTGTATTACACCTTAGTTGCTTAGTCTTTTTCGATATACAATCTACACCCTAAAAAATTTGTTTGAACCCAGAACTGGGTGACTACTGGACGAACTACATGCTGGGTTAATTTAACTCAACAAAATAGGCTGGTTATACTCTAATTTGGGTATAAACATAAAAATATTAGGACCAAAATTTGAGATAAATATGAAAATATTGGGTAAAAACAGCCCATTTTGTTGAGTTAGTCCAATTTTTACCCAGTTAAAACAACCCAGGATTTTTTAGTCTGTATGTTCTTCACGTGACTAACTCTACTAAGCTAGCCAAGGACACACAACATATACATAACACAAATTACGGGAAATACAAACTGCTATTAACCCTGTATCAAGCCACAAGTCAACTCCAAGGCCCGACTACAACTGTCCTTGTAGGTTCATGACAATATGTTTCTTCCAGCCCATTTGTTTTCTGTAAAATAACAACGTAATCCAGTTTCTTGCAATCACCAGAACGTCCTATGCTTGAACATAGTTGATACTGTGTTTCAATTTCTGGTTTGCCGAAGAAAAGTTGAGGTTTCATCAAATGAAAAAAACAAATTCAAAATGTCACCAGGATTTATTCATCATGACAGGAGGCTGATAAAAATTGCTTGTTTAGAAGATGAAAAAAAGAATTACCAAAAAACAAAATACAGTTTGATTTGTTCAGGATTAATATTTTAAAGGGAGGCCACCACATGAATGCACAAACAGGTAATTTTTTGCTGGAGGCTTCTCAAACACCCGACATGACAGGCTGAGTCAAAATTAAAATCGCTCGCGGTCTCTGCAATTATTACAAATCACTGGATGCCCACAGCTCCTATTGATCCTTTTGTAGGAAAATATAAAAAACGGTGGGAGTGTAGTGGGAGTGACAGGTGTAATTTGTGCTAAAAGTTTTCACATGTCCCAACTCTTTATGGTTACGGTGCAACTTTAAATAGCAAAGGAGGTTTGGTATGTCATCCCCGACTCCCTGACTGGATCTTTCTTTGTGGTTTTTCTACCCTGTTGAGCTCAAGCGAAGGGAAATGGAGAGCCACAGTGGTACAACAGATGGCATCTCACACCCTCAGCGTCCCCCGAGCCCACTCTGTGACCGGTGCCATGCTGCCACTTTGGGCGCAGGCACTGTGTGGCAGAATTCATTAGCAGGATCAGGCTGGCAATAAGGAGGTCTGCAACACGAGGATTCACTGGTCAGGCTTGGGCCCAGCATTTCCTGTGTCATTTCCTCTTCAAGGAGCTCACTTTGTCACCCAAGTTGTTGCAAAGCCCCCCATCGGTGAACGATTATCACTTAGCCTTGTGCCGAAGATCCCCGAAAACGAGTCATTGATTCAGGAAATGAAACCACCTTGAGCTAAACCAAGTGTGTGTAAACGCTCTTTGTCGCTACAAACCAAAACAAATCCATACAGAAGACAGAGTCCTTCACGAGGGATTTTTTTTTCCCAATCGCCTCAGTGTGTCACGGCGTCTGGAGCGTGGTGGCGATAAATGGATTGAGGCAACCAATTCACAGTAGAATAACCTTTGCCGGCACGCTCTAACCTCGTCGCCGGCCGCATCTCAGCCTCTTATGTTTGGCCTTTTTATACAAATCACATTAGAGTCCATTGGCCTTTTGGAGCAATCTTCAATTCAAGACCCTGAACTGGAACGAAATAGAAACAGACACTTGTGCTTCGCCACAGCTGCATCATCATACTGAGGTCACTGTAGTTCTTATGTTTGGAAATGACCTCTTCATCGCTCTGAGAAACACCAGGGATATCATTAAAGAAAAACCAGGTCAACAAATGTTCTGAGTAATCCTCAGCTGTTTCTTGATCACAACCAAAGCTGGGAAATCTCCCTGTAAAACAAAGTGCTCAGAAGTAATGTTCAGTCGTCTGTTGTGTTGCATCAGAAATGTGCCTGGTGAGAATCAAAGATGTTTTCTCCTCTCCACATCTGGTATCGTCTGCTGTCTCCATGTTCGTGAGCTTCAATTGGCACCCGATGAGCACAGTTGGTCAGTTCTATTTCCGTCCAGTCAAGCCGAGCTCGCCTGTTTATCTGTGTGTCTCGAACAACTTACTCCCCAGAAAGGAGGTGAAGCTGCAGCTCTGTTTCTTATTACATATTCTCCCTGAAGAACTCCACACTATGTTCACTGAAAACTCGGGCTCCCGAGACAGACCGACTGACTCTCACTCTCTTACAAACAACATGACTCCTGGTTTTCAAAACCTGAGCTGAATACCAAGAAGGGAGGAGATGCACATGCTGAGATGTACCGTCGCTTCTTTTATATACCAGATTTGTTTCCTTGATGGATCATAGCTGCAGAGTATCTGCCACTCCTGTAACTATCATAAAGCACCATTAGGTGTTTTTAAAGCGCCGCGTGGAAAAGTTAAATACAACAAGTCATCAAATGTAACAAGTAGTTACAGCCTCCCCGACATCGTATGATTGGCTCAGGCTGATTTAGTCAAACACGTCGTGCCCAAATAGAATACTTTCTTAATTTATTTCCTCCCCAATAAGCCTCAGAGTAAATAATGATTTCCTCGCATGCCTCTGTTTGACTCACAGTTAAATCTGTCCTGTCTGAATGTAATGCAATATGCATTATCAATTTGTGTCTGAGGAGCAGCGGGGCGCTTTGGAAGTCCAGGTCCAACAGCACCACCCTCTGACCGTCCTGAGGAACTGCAAGTGGTCCTTCAAGGCTTCATGTGTGACTCCAAACTGTGCATTCAGATTGTGTGTTATCTGAGGTGTAGAGCAATAATTTAAGTGATAATAATGGGCCCATCAATCTGATTTATGCTCAAAAAGAGTTTTAGGATGGAGGCACTGTAGCACTAGAAGCACTAGAAGACATACAAACACACCAAGGAGGCACTTTCACTGGTTTGCTTCCCCGTCTTGACACTTCCACCGAGACGTTGAGCTAATCTGACACTTGTCTGACTTGTCCACTCCCCGATCAGCTGGTATTTTCACCAAACTCCTCAGATTGTCTCCCGAGAGTCCACAAGAAGTCCGGGACCGGCTGGAGAGGAAAAAAAAAACATCCCCAGCAACATCATGTCAGAGTTCCTCAGCGCTCTCCTCCTATAGACGTACACACACTCTCACGTAAACACACACATCTACACACTCCTGTCTGTCACCGCTCACCGCCGGGGTTGCCACAGACATGCACTGACATCACAATTAAATCGAGAACGCCCCGGCACTGCACGGTCATCCATCACATGCACCACCACCCCCCCACCTCCAAACACACACACACACACACCCCAAGAGAAAGAGAGAGAGCAGTGGCAGGAGTGTCTTCCTGCATGCTAAGAGGGAGGTATGCATCTAATGCTGGCAGCTCCACAAAGCAACTTGATTGGAGTGCGAAAATAAATTTTCAGCCTCAATTGGGCAGCGGCCCTACATTATCCTGCTCGTCTTGAGTGGATTTACCTCCAGGATAAAAGAGCACAATGCCTCTCCATTTCTGGCTTTCTCGCTTTGCACGAAAAAAAAGACAGAACTCGACCTTTTGATGCAGCTTTGATGACACATATACGGTAATATTATCACTATCCTACGCTTTTAACGCTAATACCCCCCCAGTGAGTGCTCAGTCATGCCACACAAGTGAAGATAATTCCCCGAGTATCAAGGAAGATGCCCTCTCAGGGGCCCCTGGCACTCAGCAGACGGGCGGCCCCGTGATTCTGATCTCATCAAGCCAGCACGTCCGCCTCCATTAGTCTCTGGCATTGTGCTCGAAATTGCTCTGACTTGTCGGGTGATTACCTCAAATGAACAATTAGGCGGCTGGCTGTCACAATAACTTGCTCCCCGTCTGTGAATGGGCTCGCCGGTTTTAACGGCTGCTGCTGCCATCAAGGTGCTCCAAATAAATGATCCATTCTGGAGGGGAAATGTCAGCTCATAGCCCTCATAATGAATTGCTGCGCAACATCTAGTCGCATTCAGTGTAATGGGATGATGAAAGGGATAATGCTGTTATTGGACGATGAATAAGTTGGCAGGGAAAGTTTCTTGATTGAGCTGTGACCAGATCGGATGTGGTGGATGCATATTTGGTTATGAAGAAAGGGAATTAGATGTGCACTACTTCTTTTTGTGGTTCAATTAAAGCTAATGAAGTAAAAGTGAACTCTGGTCCTTCATAGACTGAAAACAACCCGACTTTTCTACATTTTGGGACTTTGTGAAACATTTTTCGACCTTTGAGGACTTTTGGAAATTGTCTCCGTTGCTGCTTTCAAATTTCATCATCAAGCTATTCCTGCTGATGCTGATATCCCAGTGACTTTGTTGTTAGTTTATTTTGCTAGCTGCAATAACCTTGCTTCATTCCTTTAAAAAATTTTAATGAAACAGTCCTGTAAGACACCTGGGTCTTTTGATGACTGCAGTGACTGATCCCCCGTGTGTGACGGCAGATTTGTGATTGAAGGACCTTTTGTTCTGTTCCCGGAAGGACTTTTATTTATTTTTTTCAGAAATCGGATTATTTTTTCCTTTCAAACTATATCAAAGAAGAAGTCTGTGATGCGGTGTTATCATGTGAAGGATGTGGCACGACACCAAAATGCTGGGGACGTTGGTGTTTCATCAGGATTGGTGTGAGCGAATCCCCGGAGTCGCTCGTGACGAACTTGCTAGAGTTGTTTGTTTGTGCTCTTCCCTCTTCATCATAAGTGCAACTGGGTATTCATCACTGTGAGGAACCTGTGCCCTCCCCAATCCCCCGAGCTCAGCATTGGGAGTAAATCTGCTCTGCCCCGATTGGTCTCAGCCACGGTGGGCAAGTCATCAGAAGCCGCTGCCATTGGTTCCGGATACATCTCATTGAAGCATAGACATCCACTAGAAATGTAATCTGTGAGTGTGTGTGTGTGTGGCTACCCCTGAGCCAACTTGAGGAGAGACCCCCACAAGGAAATCCGGCATCAGTTCAGACCAGATTACCGATCGGAGTGTGACCAATGTCAGAAAGCGCAGAGCGGAGTAATGCAGCCTAATGGCGAGACAAGCCGGGGACTCTTTAATGGTAATGAATACACAATGTGAGCCCAAGGCGGGATGAGAGGGAGGGCGGGGGAGTCGTGACCAGACTGGTGAGGAGGGGAGAGATAACCACAGTGTGTGGGAAAGGCAGAAGTGATGTTTACTGTGTGTGTATGTTTACAGGGGTTGACACAAAACAGGGTACAGTCAATCCTTCACCCTTAATGTTGGGTTGTTTTAACACAGAGCTGGGTAAATATTAGACTAACTGCATAATGGGATCATTTAACACAGTAAGATGGGCTGTTTTACACAATATTTTGTTGTTTTTACACAATATCGTTATAGTTTTACCCAGTTTTTTGTCATTTTTAACCCTTATCTTAGTGTTATTACAAAACATTTTGTTGTTTTTACCCAGTGCAACACAATGCTGAGTAAAAACAATAAAATGTTGGGTAAAAGCCTCAAAATGTTGGGTAAACATTAACCAAAAAATACTCAACCAAATCCTGGGAAAAAACAACAAAATATTGGGTAAAAAAAGCTGATTAAAAATGACACAATATTGCATAAAAGCCAGAAAATGATGGGTAAAAATCATAAAATGCTGGGTAAAAATCACAGAACATTGGATTAAAATAAAAAAATACCAAGTGAAAACATCAAAATATTGGGTAAAAATCATAAAATACTGGGTAAAAGTAACAAGTCATTGGGTAAAAATCATAAATACTGGATTAAAATTACAAATCATTTGGTAAAACAACAAAATATTGGGTAAAGATCATAAACACTGGGTAAAGACAACAAAACATGGATAAATATCAAAAAATACTTGGTAAAAACATCAAAACATTGGGTAAAAATCATAAGATAATGGGTAAAAACAAAACATGGATAAATATTAAAAAATACTTGGTAAAAACAACAAAACATTGGGTAAACATCATAAAATACTGTGTAAAAACAACAAAACAGTGAATAAAAATCATCAATACTGGGTAAAAACATCAAAACACTGGGTAAAAATCAGCTTATTCAAGTTGTTGTAATGCAGCAT
>OOFC01046464.1:23032-34528 GCA_900323345.1 Pseudochromis fuscus
AATCCTTCACCCTTAATGTTGGGTTGTTTTAACACAGAGCTGGGTAAATATTAGACTAACTGCATAATGGGATCATTTAACACAGTAAGATGGGCTGTTTTACACAATATTTTGTTGTTTTACACAATATCACTGTAGTTTTTACCCCAGTATTCTGTTGTTTTTACCTCTTATGTTGGTATTATTACAAAACATTTTGTTGTTTTTACCCAGTGCAACACAATGCTGAGTAAAAACAATAAAATGTTGGGTAAAAATCACAGAACATTGGATTAAAATCAAAAAATACCAGGTGAAAACATCAAAATATTGGGTAAAAATCATAAAGTACTGGATAGAAATAACTGAATATTAGGTAAAAATAATAAAATACTGGGTAAAAACAACAAATCATTGGGTAAAAACAACAAAATATTGAGTAAAGATCATAAAATACTGGGTAAAAACAACAAAACAGTGAATAAAAATCATCAATACTGGGTAAAAACATCAAAACACTGGGTAAAAATCAGCTTATTCAAGTTGTTGTAATGCAGCATCCCAGAAACAAATGACATAAGACGAACAGCAGATAAGCCAAACAGAGGTTACGCCAAACATTTGACAAAGTTTAGAGAAACATTTTGAAGATGTGTATATTCTCTCCATCTGTTCCTGTTTGATGGAGTGGTTCAGGCTGTAAAAGGCATGAAGAGTTGGGTTTAGATATTTCTCTCCACATAAATATTATATGGCTTCAGTGAAGAGCTGGAACAAGCTGAATCAGAAGCTTGTATATATGACGCTGTCAGGCAGACAGAGGAATTTTAACAACCCACTGAAGCTACTGAAGGGAAACAAAAGATGGAAAACTGTTTGGCAAGGCCACAGTGACATTTAGCATATTTTAGCTACAAACTGATGCTTCTCCCAAAGCAGTTTTGTATTTTGTTAGCACACCTTCAAGGCAGCCACTAGTTTGCATGCTCTCGGTGGTGTTATAAAATCCATTTGCATTACAATCCTGGACTTTTAGTAAAAATGAAACAGACACCATGTTGGCCCTGAGCCACTTTCAAGTCTCGGCATGTTGATTTTTAAAATATGCAGACAGGAAGACATGAAACAACAAGTAAATTCTTAATATTGTTGGTTTAATTCATTTACGATAAGATGTTTCAAAGTTCAGTTGCTTTCCTCGAAGTAGTAGAGGGAGGGGGGTGGTTTGAGCCGAGCTTGTCTTGTAGTATTTCTCATTTAGTGTCCCTGTCTGTTGTGTGCACAGCCTTTTCTCTCCTCGTGAGATGATTCCCAGCCTGTGTGTAACAAAGGCTTCGTTCGGTGGCACGGCCAATAAAAACAGGAATTAAACACGATCAGAGCGGCTCTTCACCTTCCTCATATCCTCCTGCTGAAGCTTGTAGACACTCCAGTTGAGCTCCTCTCTGCAGCCGACGCTCTCTGTCTTTATCTCCCTCTCGTTTCACTTATCTCCGGGACATTTTGGGGTCTGTGCTATTTGTTGTTGGCGTTTCTATTACTGAGCTTGATTGTGGCGATCAGGGCGAAGCCGGTGCTCGTGCTGTGAAGGAGAAACAACGGGAGGGAAGGAGGAAATACAGTAAATGAACCACATGTTTAAAATATTTCTTGTTATTCACTCTTTAATGGCTTTATTTTTTCACCCTTTCATTTCGAACATGCTGTTGGCAACAGGTCTACACATGCTTATTTGGAATTACCGTAATTATGTCTCACTTTGCGCAATTGGAACAGTTCCGAGAGATGTTGCGCTTTACAGTGAATTTGGTGTCATTACGGTAATTTCACTTCCGCCTCTCACAGCAGCCAGAAAAGCAGATTTGCACTTTACTACATGTTGTAAGAGTCTAGTAACAGTGATGATGAAGCAAGAATAGCAGAAAAACACCAAAACGGGATTTGATTTTTGAGTTTTAGTGAACAAAAACACTGCAGTTGCACATAAATGTTAGATTTTTGATGTTAAATTTGAATTTGAAATCAAAATACGTATAAAAAGTCCAGGTAGAAATTTGCAGGCTCGGGTGCTAATAGGTTAGCGTAAGATATCACTTCAAAATGATGGTTCACTGGCAAGAAAACTGCGTAAAAATGTCAAAATTACACTAATATATCACATAATTACTCTTTTAATTTCATTTTTTATGACTGTTTTATCATTTTTTTGGTTTATTTTATGGGAATAAAAAGTTTTCCATCCATTAGCATTTATGAAAAAACTTCTAGCACCTCATTATTTGGCCTTACCATAAACATTTTTATACTAAGTGTATGTATTAAAGTCACAGTGTGAGTGAAGTCATCTTTCTTCAACGCCCTATGAGCTGTTTTTATTGTAACACCATATAAACACAATCAACTTTATCCATATTATGCTATTGTGTTTCCCCCCTCACCTTATTCTTGTAGCAATTTCCTCTTCTTTTAAAATATTTTTATCCCTCCTTCAGGCCCTCCCGCTGTTTAAACCTTTGTAAAAGGTGGATTCTGATAACATATTGAAAACAGAGGGGGGATATCATGCGGAAAAAAAGGGGCCAACTCCAGATAGGTTTAAAACATACAGATCTCTTGAAGTCTCTCTTTGCCTTGGGAAATCCATTATTTGGATGATTACCTTCTGCTCATGAACCAAGCCACCGCGGCGAGCACAACCGACAGCGCTCACGGGGAAAAAAAAAAAGACGGACTCGCATTAAAATGCAGCTCGGTGTCCACATAGTCTATTGGATCCAATCAGAAGGTGAAATCTCTCAGCCAAATTGATCTGTTTCAACACACATCCCGTAGATTACGTTCTACAATAGATTAGGAGACGGGGAGGAGGGAGGGGCATTAGCACATATTCGCTTGTGTCAGCAGAAATATGTAGAAACTGGTTGAATCTGCTTTAGTGCGACTGATAAAATAATAAAACTACACCTAAAATTGACCATATTCAGCATTGTTGCTGCATCAGGGAAGACCAGAATGACACCAACATGGACCAATCTTAAGGTATTTCATCTAATCTTTGCTTAATTTTTTGGATTATCTTACTCTAGAATAATATAGAGATGGAAAAAAGGCCATAAGCAAACATCTCTTCATTTTACAGGCTCATGCATTTCTGATTTGAGGTATTTTTTTGACAGTTCCCATCATTTCTGAATCTCTCTCATTTGCATATATCTCCTGTTTCCCAGAATGCACTTGGAGAACCCCCATGGAGTTCTTTTTTTCAGATTTTTGTGAGCTTAAAGATTAATATTTGAGTTTGTTAATAATGAATATCTCAGTTTTAAACCTAAAAACAGTGAAGATAAAATAAACTTTCTTGCACAGAAAGAATAATTCATGAAAAGCAGAGTAGCATGACAATATAATACATATGAAATGGACACTGTTTCCTTTCATTTGTTTTTCAATAGATGTCTTGTAGCTGAAAGACAGCGTCTTTCTTCTTCGTCATTTCTGTCTTCCATCTACGCTCCATTAGCCGGCCCCTCGCCGCCTCCGTCTCCTCCATTTTTAAAGCTGTAGTTTACTGCTGGCACGCTTGGTCAGGCTTGTGATTCACAGAAAATGATGAGGTAAAGGCTTAAACCTGGCCAAAAAATATATGGCTCTGAAAATGGAGGTCCTAAATTTAAACCACATAGAAAGGATGAGGATGGGGGTGCTTGATTTAACCAGCCAGAAACTTTAACTACTTTTATGTCACTTTTCCCCCTACGTTTCCTTTAAGTAAAACTACGGAAGTCATCAAGGACCATTGACTTTTTTTTTTTTTTTTCAAAGCTGACGTAATTTGGAGTCATTGCTTGTGAGGATGGCTAATAATGTCTTTTCCTTAACTGGAGGAGAGATAAGTAAGGAGAGCATCTGAAATCAATGGAGGGGAGATTAAGGAGGACCCGGGGGGCTTCCTCCTTCTCTCTTCAAACTCCCACAACAAACACAAGCGTCTCTTGAACACCCCGAAGACAGGAGGCAGCAAATGCCTCCAGGCTGCACCTCCCTAAAGAGATCACAACCACTGGATGACCTCCTCTGATGGTTCACCACCTCTCTGTAATATTTGATTGAATCCCACCGAGGGCTGTTTTCGCCCGGAGCCACCGGCTTTTGTGTTTATTGGCTATTTATGATTTAATTGGAACATTATTTGGATTTAAAGTGTTGCTTTTTCCAGCGTGCCGTACATCACAAGGGAGCACAGGTGGGACCTTTAAGGCTGACATTTCAGTTTCAATTAATATATGCGCCCTATCTTCTGAGGACTTTAGAAACTGTGCCTTCACCTAGATGCTGGGGAATTATGGAAATGCAGCCTCAGCAAGGAATTCACTGCCCTCAGCGAGGAAATTACACTGCGACAAAATAATTAAAAGCCATGTCTAATTTAAATACATGCTTCTGCACTCTAAAATACCCTTCAGACCTCTCGAGTCTGGAAAATGCCGCTTCCACAGGTTTGGAAGTGAAAATCACCCACGGGCGTGCGACGTAACAATGATTGGACCTGCCTTTTGAAAAATAAGATGTAACCCTTTCAGCAAAAAGAAAAGCTGTGCGAGAGAGAGAGAGGGAGCAATACGGTGAAAAAGAGAAAAAATAAGCAACGAATAAAAGCAAAAATGGTGTAAGCATCTTTTTCTCCACACGTGGGTATTCACAGCCTCCACTCATCTATAGCACGGTGTAGGTAACAGCCCTATTATGAAGCAGTGAAGCGGCTCAGGCGCTATCCCAGGTCTTGCTGACAAAACTCTAACGTATAGGGGCCTCGTGCTCTCTGTGCTGGGATTCAATTAGGCTGCCTAACAGTAGGCCCTGCCTGGAATGGGATGGAGGAGTTAGAGCCCTGTCATATGGGCCCAGTGGGGCGGCAAGCCTCCACTCTGTCTGCCTAATACTGGTGTCACAGCCGTGGGGAGAAGCCCACTGCCTCACGGCTCTGACTGACTGAATTAACTCACTATATTTGTTTTGTTTTTCTCCCCCTTACAGCTGCACGACTAAAGGCTTTTATTTGAAAGCAGCATTTTGTCAGCCACGGGTTGTAGATTTATGCTCTTTGCCCAAATTAAATTCAAGTATTTACACTCCTTAGCCCACGGGAAGAGAAACTTAAATATGTCTCCTAAGTAGCAGAGTGAGCGAGCACACGGTCGAGGGGAAGCCTTTGCCAAAAGTGAGGTTTTTTTTGCATTTTTAATCAAATGGACTGTTTAAAATGGAGCTGGTGCCATACAGAAAAAAAACTGTCAGGTTTAAACAATGTAACCTGGAGGCTTGTTTCTATTGTAAATACAGGAGACTGTATAAAAAGACTAGAAAGCCCTGGCAGTGGTGCAATATGCTGTACAAGAATTAACACATTCTTCTAAGCAAATTAAAATACTTTGTTGAATGGACTGCAGACACAGCGGATTATCTCTGAAGAAACAGTGACACTCACCTCGCTGCGAATGACAGATTGAGTTCATGGTGGCGAGCCAGGCCCATGCAGCCCCGGTCAGTCTTAATGAGGATGTACCTCCTCATGAATGCCTCACAAATTCATAGCATTGTTTGTATGACAAGCCGGGGGTAAGCAGATTGGATGAGGACTGTACAAGAGGACTGGACTTGGTCGGACGTGTACAGGGAAGGGTACCGTTCACATTTGGGGATCTAACGCTAACTTGTCAGCAGGTCAACTTGGGTTTATGTTTTCTAGACATCGTGATTTCCCAAAATTGAAAAAATACCACACATAGCAACATGAAACTGCTTTGTTACCTCAATCATGTTATAACTAGAACATCCCATCGTTTTTAAGCTAAAAGGTGCAATCGTTACGCCGCTAGCCTTGCATTTTGAGTCACAAATATTGCAGCGAGCATAATCTGTATCGCATTTTGAAAAGTGGAGCTATGCTTTTGACCGCTTTCTATCAGCTGTGCTTGCTTTGTTGATTGAACCCGTGGCTACTGACGTCATTACGCTGTTGTGCGTGCGATGCCGTGTTCAAATCCAGCATGAAAAATCGCCGACTCTTCCACTCCCTAACACTCAATCCCTCCAGGATGGTTTTAGCTACTAGAACATGGTACTGTTTGATTTTACGTACTCTGTAGTAGATAGATAGATAGATAGATAGATAGATAGATAGATACTTTATTCATCCCAAGGGAAATTCAAGTACTCTAATAGCAACAGAATTCGGTGTGTACCTAAAAAAAAGTACCAAATTCAGTACCCATCCCTTCACGCAGTAAGGGAGCTTGTCCATGTCTCAGTACACAACCAACTGACCTCAAACCCAAGGGCATTTGATATAAGGGCTTCTTAGGCTCTAATAATTGGTTTGCGTCCATTTTTTGCACATTTTAAAATTACCCCATGACGATTAAAACCCGAGTTATACCCTAAAATACACCCTGAAGAACTAGTTACTCCAAAAGGGGTAGATAAGAAGATGAGGGCAAGTGAATAAAGCAAAACCAAAGCACCAGTAGTAACTGTAGTAAAAGTAGTACCCTGAGTAGTATCCCTGATGAGGACAAAATTCATAGTCAGTGCTTGAATTTGGATGAAGATGTAATTTTCCCTCCTTTGAGTAGAGCCCACTTTATTCTCCTCTTCGTGGTTTTCTTAGTTCTTGTCCTCCTTGTGCCACTCCAAACATCACGCCCGTCTCTTTTAACCTTCCTCTGATTGGTGCAGCTGCTGAACACCGTATCTTTATTTCAGTCTCCCTCCTTCCCTTTGCGAGGCCGTGTCTACAAGCCAAACCAAACAACTTTCCCGACACGGAGGCCAGATCAGAGTGTAATCAGCGCCCGAGCCTCAGAAGCACAGCCCTGCTTCGAAGCACTCAACACCAGCACAGGAAGCAGGTAGAGCTATTCCTCCCACTGTCCTCCCTGCCCGTCGCCGAGGCCACGGCCAGCGGGACGGTGGCCCCACCATCGGCGACTCAGTGTGGGATAATCAGTGTGGAGCCGCAGCTGGGATTACGACAGGGCAGGTAGCGCGGGACGGTAGGCTCATGGCGAGCGAGGTGACAAGGTTTGGTGGAGGTGTGTGTCGGGGGGAGGGTTTCTCCTGCCATCAGCAGACGCAGCATGAGATGGGATAATCACAACCCTCCACGAGCCCCAAGCCTGCCCGCTAACCAGCTATTGCTGAGTGCAATCACGAAGACGGACGGCCATCAGAAAGAAAGAAACAAAAAGACTCAGCGGTACACACTTTCGGGCTGAAAGAAATAAACGAAAAGTTACTGAGCGAGTTGGGAGCTCCTGCTACTTGAAATCAGCATGTTAGGAGAAATCTGCAGTCAAATGATTTTCTAAAGGAGCAGAAAGTTAAAGTTGCTCTTTTACAAACAACACAGATGAAGTTAAGAAGAAAAGAAAAGTGCATTTGATTCAATCACAGCATGGACTGAGTCTTTAATCTGCAGTTTGATTTGAATATTCTGAGGGTGTTCTCCTACTTTAGTTTCCTTCGTCAGCTGATCTGATGGACGGTTAGCCATTGAGTTGTTGTGGACTAGCTGCCCTATACTATTGATAATGTCGCCACGACGACAGTGAGGGGAAGCAAGAGCTAACTAAATCTAGCTTTTCTAGATTAAGAAGTCAGAGACGTGTGATTGGCTGAAAGTCTAAACCAAAATATGTCATTATGAGACGGGACATTATGAGATAAAAACAGATTTTAAAAGGGTGTTTTGCAATTAAAATGTCTGTAATGAATTAAAAATGAACTGAACTCATAGTAATGAGTTCATTTTTAATTGTTTATTTATATAATATTGAGGGCACCCATATCAGCTCTCGCGTACTTTCATTATTATAAAAATAAATAGCTTACAAACTCCTTCAGTCTACTTTTCCCTCTTATCTGATTTTGGCTAATTTGCTAATTTGGAAATTTGCCCAAACGCACCAAATGTTTTTTACCTCGAGAGATATGCATTGGTGTCATTAACACAAGCTTATTTCCCCCCTTTAAATGCATTTAATTGCGTTGCTCTTCACACATGAATGCACACAATGAGAGCGGTTTTGTTATGATAACTGCCAAACGTACAATTTACAAGTCCCATTAACATCCTTTTAAAAAGAGACACAAAAAGACTTGGACTGGATGCGCGAGACAAAATTGCAGAGAGCAGATTCCCCTCTCTGTGCATTGATTGTCACAGAAGCACAAAGGAGTGTTTAGCGGTTTGTACGGCAGAGATGGAGGTGTGGTGACCGTGCGGGACAGTGACGGGGTCGTGTTAAATCACACTTTGATTCAGGAGAAGATGACAGTCATTGTTGGAGTGCTTTGTATCGAGTTTAATCCCTGAAAGAAAAAGTAATTTGGTTCCTCAGCATGTTCAGGCAGATGAGTGGCTGCTTTTTTATTTACTGTATGTGTGCTGCTGTAAATCTGCATCTCTTGTTTGTATATATGTGGAATTAGAGATGTGTATGTTATGCCTCCAGTGGCTGCGTTACCCTTGGAAATGCACACAAAAAAGTGGTAATGGAAATACCTGGATTTCGAAAAAGACTCAAAAAAAGTTTTTACGTTTTCATGAGAAGGTTTTTCAAACGTTTCGATATTGAAATATTTCGCAAAAGCGCATTGAAACCACTTTTACCGAAAGTTTTTTTGCCATTATACTTGAAAAAAATAGTACAGCCATATTAAACAGCAAACTTCAAAGAAAGGAGATTTGGGAGACCATCTTCCTGTCTCGCGGGATGAGATTTTACGAGAATTACGAAGCTCTTGCCCAAAACAGTCTTGAATGTGAACACGTTAAATGTGTCGATTGCGCTTTTTCGAAATTTTGGAAATTCGCTTTTATTTTGCGAAAAAACTGTAACGGAAACACCTGGATTTTGAAAAACGACTCAAATGTCGCAAAAAAAGTTTTTACATTTGCATGAGAAGGTTTTTCAAGCGTTTCGATATTGAAATATATCGCAAAAGCGCAATGAAAACACTTTTTCCGAAAGTTTTTTTTGCCAATATACTTGAAAAAAATAGTACAGTGATATTAGACAGCAAACTACAAAGAAAGGAGATTTGGGCGACCATCTTCCTTTCTCGCGGGATGAGATTTTATGTAACTTATGAAGCTCTTGCCCAAAACAATCTTGAATGTAACGTCAAATGTGTCAATTGCACTTTTTAGAAATTTTGGAAATATAGCTTTTATTTTGCGAAAAAACAGTAATGGAAACGCAGCTACTGTCTTATGACATCTTACGATATGAAAGGATGAGTGAGGAGGAGAGACCCTTGAATCCGATGACATCACCTCAACTCCAAATCTTCCTCTTTTCAAACATTAAGAATCTACTTGATGATGAAAAGATTTTCAGATGGAGTTTTCTTGGAGCCTGCCTCTAGTGGCTGTTGAGGGTATTACACCTTTTTCTCAGAGTCTATAGCTACAAAGCACCCATCATAATCACATGTATTGATTTGTTGAGATAAAACCGATGCAGTTTTCAGATGTTTAGTTTCTGTGGTCAGCAGGAGTCCGACCGAACAACTTGAAAGATGCCAAAAAAAATAAAAAACACCAGTTGGATCCACGGTGTGATGTGAGGACGAGCTGAAATTAAAACGATCCTGGGAGCACTGGAGGGTGTTTTTTTGTTGTTTCTGGACTTTAATGCATCGCAGGTTTAAGCCTGTGAAGCATCACATGAAAGAAGAAATAAAGTCTTTGATAGTGGTGAGAAATGTCTTAAAATGTCCACAGTTGGATACAATAATAGGGTCAAAGCAGCTTGGGTCCAACAGCAGTCTTTGTCTGGTGTGGACGTGAGGTTTAGGTCTCCAGAGTGAGGACATAACAAAGGTTTGGGACAAACTTTCAGGATCAGGTTTATGTTAAGGTTAGTAAGTGTTATACAAGCAGTCGTCATGGAAACACAACTGTGTGTGTGTGTTTGTGTGTTGGCAGCTGTTTGTTCCACACTCCTACCAGTGAAATCTTAAAATATTCATGTTTTCTGTTCAGCTACAACCTGAGATTTTGTTCTGGCCTTTCCTGGCAAACGCTTCGGTTTCAACTTAACACACAAACGGATTATTATTCTGTCTGGCAGCATCGATACGTCTGAGCAAAGAAAAAAAAAACAACAACAACAAATCATCAGGATTCACAGTGTGTTTCTCCATCAGTCTGTGGATGCCGGGGATTCAAAGACTCCACACATAAAACTTTTATTAATCTTGCAGCGGTGTATTTAAGCTCTCGATTCCTTTTAGGACGCTTAACGTGGTGGGAACATATTTAGATCTGATATCTAATAAATGAACCCCATAAAGAGGGAGAAGTCCTTGCATGTAATCTATGAATTACAACACATCCGTCCTGCTCTGAATATGCACAATTGGGTGGAAAAATGATGAATTTCACGACATCCAATTTCAGAAACTCTTAAATTGACTGAAAAAAAAATATCAGCGTAATAATAAAATGCGCCTTTGTGAGAGTCTTTCTGTCTGATTACCATTTTGGAAAATGAATATCTACTGTTTGCAGAGCTCTTTGTGACTGATACAGCACATCGCTCACGCTGCCTTTCACTGAAGTACATCTTTGGACAATGGCTCCGTCTGAGAGTAAAAATAAGGCTCCTGGAGGTCGAGATGCTTTTTTGTACCAGCATGCATCACTTTTACCGGCACCTCGCAGGCTGTGTTCTCACATGGGAGACGGGTTATCAAACTCCTCCATCAGGACAAAAGAAATGAAGAGAGACAGCGCTGAGTGTGGGCTCACAATCCCCCTTAGTGCTGATACTCTGCCAGCCAAAATGTTTTTGTGTTTATTTAGACATGTTATTCCAGGTAATACACGGACGCTGGAATAAAAAGTGAAGTTCAACTTTTCATTGTAGCAGCTCCAGGAATCTTTTCACATGCTGTAGATACAGATGTTTGAATTCCCCTGCAGTGCACGTTATAACCACCTGTGGATGATATCTGGGAAACACACTTTTCAGCTCAGATGGGTTGTTTTTGCCAAACATTTTGCTGTTTTTACCCAAGATTTTGTCAATTTTATCCAGCATTTTGTTGTTTTTATCCAACATTTTGTCATTTTTAGCCAATATTGTGTTATTTTTATCCAACATTTTGTCATTTTTCTGTAACATTTTGTCATTTTTCTCCAACATTGTGTCATTTTTCTCCAACATTTTGTCATTTTTCTCCAACATTTTGTCGTTTTTATCCAACATTGTGTCATTTTTATCCAACATTTTGTTATTTTTATCCAACATTTTATCATTTTTATCCAGCATTTTGTCATTTTTATCCAATATGTTGTTGTTTTTATCCCACATTTTGTTGTTTTTATCCAACATTTTGTCATTTTTATCCAACATTTTGTTGTTTTATCCAACATTTTGTCATTTTTATCCAACATTTTGTCATTTTTATCCAACATTTTGTTATTTTCACTCAGCATTTTGGTTTTAT
>OOFC01046466.1:5331-16319 GCA_900323345.1 Pseudochromis fuscus
CAACTAACATCACTAACAGTAAATTCATGTTAGTAACAGTCTGTGAATGTCTCCGACACTCAGTTAACGCCACTAACAGTCAGCTAACAGCCAGCTAAGATCACTAACAGTCAGGTAACGTCACTAACAGTCAGCTAACATCACTAAAAGCTAGCTAACATTGCTAACAGTCAGATAACATCACTAATAGTCAGGTAATGCCACTAACAGTCAGTTAACATCACTAACAGGTGGCTAAACTCATTTTCAATCTGCTAATGTCCCTAGCAGTTGGCCAATGTTGCCACTAGTCAGTTAATATTACTAACATTCAGCTAATGTCACTTAAACTCAGATAACATCAATTAAGCAATGTCATTACAGTCAGCTAATAACACTGTCAGCAAACGTCACCAATAGTCAACTGATGTCACATAAAGTTATCTAATACTTATTATAACTAGCAGTCAATTAACATTACTAACCATAAATTAATGTCTCTAACAGTCAGCTAACGTCACAAAGTCAGGTAACGTCACTAACAGTCAGCTAACGTCACTAACGTCACTAACCGTTAGCTGAACTAATTTTCAATCTGCTAATGTCCCTAGCAGTTGGCTAATATCACCACTAGTCAGCTAATATTGCTAATATTCCACTAATGTCACTTAAACTCAGATAACATCAGTTAGCATTTAGCCAAAGTCATTAACAGCTTATTTATTGCTACTCTAGTCTAATTGTGAGATAGTGCCAATAAAAAGTCTAATCCTCCATCTATCAAACAGGAGTTTGGCAGTGACAGGGAGAGTGGAGGAGCTGGGCGAAGATGCATTTTGAGATCTAACAAAGTAACGTTTAAGTTAGTGCCTTTCTTTTACAAGAAAAAACAATGTAGTTTAGTTTTCTTCACAACACACAGACGCCACAGCTAGCAGCCTGCCAGATTTTGTTAGCATGGCTATAGGCGCGCATAGGGAAATAAGGCAGCAGGAGCTAGTGGCTACACGGTGGAGGTAAATGATGTAATTTGCTGTGTCATAAATATTACACAGCCTGATAGCCTGTACTCAGTCGCTTTAAAATCCAGACTTTTGGAGGCCTTGACCTGCAGCCAGTGTAAAACCATGTGATAAGACCTAGATAGTTCTAGGTTTTCCCCTTTCAAGACATTGATTTTGGCCCAAGATCTAGTGCTAGTGATCTCCGCTCAATTTCTGCTGTCAAAAGCACTTGTCAGACTGGAAAGCTGACTTGCACTGTAGGCAAAATATTTTATATGTAATGGTTTGGTTTGCTTAAACTGTCATGTTACAACAACAACAGTGTCCATGTATGCTGGATACTAAAATTGATACTGTGGAAGTGATTTATCTTTTATTTAACTGCAACGGCGTCAGCAGATTGTTTATGGGCTTTGACCTGTGACACAAAGTGTTACTAGCTCAGCTGACGTGCAGTGATAAACTGTGAACTGGCTTATTTCTACTACTGTAATGTTTTTTGTGCCATGATGTTCAGTCTTCTATACAGTAACTTCGTGTGTGTGTGTGTGTGTGTGTGTGTGTGTGTCTTTTCCCTCTTTGTTTAGAGCAGGGGTGCCCAATCCTGGTCCTCAAGGGCCGCTATCCTGCATGTTTTAGATGTGTCCCTCTTCCAACACACCTGATTGAAATGATCAGGGTCGTTATCAGGCTTCTGCAGAGCTTGATGATGAGCTGATTGTTTGAATCAGGTATGTTGGAAGAGAGAAACATCTAAAACATGCAGGATCACGGCCCTCGAGGACCAGGATTGGGCACCCTTGGTTTAGAGATTCATGAAGCTTAAAACTGAGGGAGGCTATGTCTTCTATGAGGATGAGGCCGAATATAACCTGAACAAAGTCAGGAGGAGAGGAAGTAATGTGCAAAAAAAGGGGGTGCAAGCATCACAATATGTGCAGCCATATCCAAAAATGGTGTCTTGTGCTCAATAGTTAGCCCATACAATGGAGAGCGGCTCATCACCTTCCCAGACGCACTTCATGACAGGCTGATCTTGCCAGAGGAAAGAGCGCTGCAGAGGAATGTAATCGTCTGGGATAATGTAGCCTTCCACTACACTTGGACCGTGAACCACTGGTTTGCAGAACATCAGCACATGATGATGTCATTCTTGTCAGACTATTCCCCCTTTCTCAATCCCACTGAAGAATTGTTCAGTGCATGGCAATGGAAAGTGAATGATCATCACCCCTATGACCAGGTGCTGTTAATGTATGCCATGGCTGCTGCTGCCCAACAAATTGTGATTGAATGCCTGGGATGGATAAGGCATTCAAAACGTTTTTTCCCACGATGCATTGTGAGGGAAGATATTTTGTGCGATGCTGATGAGAACATGTGACCTATTTGGGTTCAATTACAGTATTTTCTATAGACACATGAGGTCACTTTTGGACATGTAGCCCAGAATACAAACTAGGATGGCCTTGTTCACACTTGGGGCATTTACACGGGTACCTACTTGCTTCGCTTCACTTCAGTTTTGGTGCATTTACACTGGCAAAAAAGTACCTGGAACTTGGTACCTGGTACAACTTTTCGTACCTCCTCTACTGCGGTTCCAAAAAAAGGACATGGTCAGGTTGGAGCAGGTACTAAAATCTTATTGGTCGGAATTGTCACTGCGCCGTCGTGTTATCACTGCGTGTCACGTAATCTGTCCCAGCAATATCAACTTTTGCTGCCATTTTGATGCAGGAAGAGCTTTTTGCTTCTGATTAGACCTTTGTGTTAACTGTTTGGAAAATGTTTCTGAGTTGACAGGGGGCGTAAAGCAAAGGAAAGAAGCTCATCACAAATGTGAACCCTCATCTCTTCCATATAACAAAGATTAAAGGCTCAGTGTGACACAAATGTTTCTAAATAATCTTTTGTAATTTTGATAAAGAAGGATGTGACAGACACGGGGCAGATTCCCTGGTGTAGCAGAGCTGCAGGGATTCTCCCACATCTGTTTCCACGTTTATCCGACCTCCAGAGAGTGTGAATGACGGATTAAAGGATGTTTCTCTGCAGCACCGAGTCGAGTTTCAGTCAATAGATTCAACCAGAGAATTATCACAACAAATGGACGCTTGACCTGCAAAACACTACGACACACACACACGCAGCCATCTGTTGCTGTTACTGCGATCTGCGATACATCAGCACCGATTTGGACCACAGGAGGCCCCACTGCGGCCTGCCAGGGGCCACAACACAACACAACACAACACAACACAGGACAGCTGGGGCATCAAAAACAAACACCTCTACAGCAGCAACAGTAGCAGCGACATCCAGGAGCTACTCTACGTTAGCTCAAACAGCAACATCAGCTGCTGCATCGACATGAAGACATTTGTTGCAATTACATGTTAAAACTCTTTAAAACTGTGAGGTGCAATCAAATCCATGTGACAGATGAATGAAGCAGTGAGAGTGCTGTGCAGATATGAGCAGCAGCAGGTGTCATCAGATCGCGTGTTTAATAAAGTTTTATTGAACCGTCTGAGCGGCGTCTTAATGAGATTTAGATATCGAGGAAGTTTTAGAAAGCTGGTTAAGTGCTATTCAGCTGCGCTCAAAAGCAACAGACAGAATGAGGGAGTAAAGAGCGTCGCGGCGGGGGTCCTTGGAGAAGCGAAACATCGGCATTATGGGACGGATGAGCCGAACAGAAGGCCCCGCCCACCTGGCAGCGGCGGCTGGCTGAAGGCTTTCACTGTGCCACAAAGGGTTTCTAATTGAGAACAAACTGTCAGTGAAAGAGACGAGACCGTGACCGAGAGGGGGGACGTCCAGGACCGCGAGGGGCCAGTACCAGGGGCCAGACCAGGTCCAGGGGCCTCTGAGGGCAAGTCCACCACCGGGGGCCCAGGTAGGATCCTCACACCTCCAATGGCAAACCATAGACCTCAGAGGATAACATGTAGGGGCATGAGGAGGAGGAGGAGGAAACGAGGAAGAGGAGGAGAAAAGTTAAATGCTGAGTGAGATTAGAAGTGTTTCAGTTTTTGTCTCTTTGGAAACGAAGGTTCTTTGATTTTAATGAAACCTGAAGATTTTTGTCTGAAATCTTTCAGTAACACTTTCCCCAGTCGGTGCTCTCGGTGTGTCGGCCTCATGCTCCACTGCTGCAATGCTGAGATGAAAAGCAGCTCCGCCACCAACGCAGCTGAAAGCTCATTGTGAGCTTCACAAAGGCGACTCACTCGTCTCAATGGTTCACTTTAGAGGCCGAGACAAAGAAGCAACAACACAGACCAAGGCTGAAGAGGAGCACCACTCGAGTCTGAGGGATTCATCTGTTAAAGACCAGGCCATCAATCAGGCCGTCACTGCTGCTCATCACATTTACATGCTCCACTGTAGCTCCCTTCAAACCTGCGACATATCGTACTGCACCACAAACTTTACTGCATGTTACACCTGCAACACACTTTGCTTAACTTCAGACCTGAGACAAATCTTATCGCACCTAAAACCATCAACAAACTTGACTTCACCTCGAACCTGTGAAAACTTTACAGCACATCAAACTATCAACAAACTTTACTGAACCCCTATTACGTGATGAATCTTACTGCACCTCAACCCTGCAACAAACTTTACTGCACCTGAAACATGCAACAAACTTTACTGCACCTGAAACATGCAACAAACTTTACTGCACCTGAAACATGCAACAAACTTTACTGCACCTGAAACATGCAACAAACTTTACTGCACCTGAAACATGCAACAAACTTTACTGCACCTGAAACATGCAACAAACTGTACTGCACCTGAAACATGCAACAAACTTTACTGCACCTGAAACATGCAACAAACTTTACTGCACCTGAAACATGCAACAAACTTTACGTCACCTCAATCACATGATGAATCTTACTGCACATCAAACTTTACTTGAAGGAACAACACAGGTCACTGCACGTAAAATCTGAGAGTGAACAAATGATGGTGAAGAATTAAAAACAGGAAACAACCACACAAAGAAAGGGATTATCAAAATAAAACAACTATAATGAAAAAAACTAAAGCAAAAACCCAAAACCATGTTTTTTATTTAAGCATCAGACCTCATGTGATTATACGACTCTATGCAGGATCAGACCAAACAATCTTCAGCAGGTGTGTCACCTTTTAATGTCCCCTGGAAACATCTCTGCTGTTGTCTGTCTGGCATGTTCCTGGATTTGATGTTGTTTGTTTTAAAAGGATTTTAATCATTTTTAGACTAAATGTAAAATTTGCTTTAAAGTAGCAAGGACATATTGAAAAATACTTAATTACTGTGATAAAACATCTGTAATTTTGAGGGATGTTCTCTGTTAATTTTCCCAATTTCTCCTGTTTTTTAAAACATGCAAAAGCCTGAAACTACAAATAAACATGACATTGTACTTTTTCAAAATAAACGTGAGATTATTTCATCTTGTCTCATTCTAGAGGTTTTCACAACAAAAATGTTCGATAAACATGTTGTTCAAGTTAAATTGTTTTTATACCTGTAAATAACTGACTATTTTATGAGGTGGCTATTTCCTGTTACTTCACAGGATATTTTTCTGGACGTTTCTTAAAGGTTTTTGTTTGGATAAACATGTAAAATGAGACTTGTGATGAAGAATCCACAAACATGACGTCTTCGGATGTCCCCGTCCCATCAGTGGATGGATGACGGAGGACGATGCAGTATTTATTCCTCCCATCTGTCCCTGTTTCTCAGCGGCTGTCGGGACCCTGCAGCCCACAGACACTGAGCCGGTGGGGGGGCCACACCAAAACCACACCAACCCCTCGGCCCCCGATTGTGTCCCCGCACACCAAAGCACTCTTCTATAGCTTTTTGATTGGCTTTCAATCCCCCACACCACTGACAGGGTGGGAGTGGGAGTGGGAGGAGGAGGAGCAGTGTGTGGTGGGCTCACTGAGGAGATTTAGTGGAGGTGAAGGGGGGCACCGAGGAGGAAAGTAAAAACTGGGACAGATGGGGCCGATTGTTGGTCTCTACGCAAATTAGGGAGCGAGACATCTGCAGAGAGACGGAGGCAATTAGGGACGTCCAAAAAGACAGAGACATTTATCGATGTGAAACATCACAGTCTCTAAAGTAAAAAGTTTCAGACAAAGAACGTTAAGATCTTAATGATGTTGAGATGTTTCGTGTTGTTTTGTCTCATTTTATTACAGGAGACGATGTTTTATGTTGTTAATGAAAATGTGACGTTTTCAGACTCGGAAGCAGAAACTTTTTCCTCGGCCTCTTCTCAGTTCACACACAAATGATGTGAAGTTGTATTAATCATTAGTTTTAGTTTAGTTTTCACCTTTGTTCAGTTTTTCCACTGGATGGTAAAAGTTCAGGTGTTTGTAGAAACTGATCTGAAGTCAGCGAGCAAACCTGCAGCTCCCAGCCAATTAGAGAGCAGGATTTTCTGTTGCTGTGGCAAAAACATACACGACACGCCGACACACACACTTGTTCACAATATTAACAAGTGTGTGTGTGTGTGTGTGTGTGTGTTGGAGGGGGGGCAAAGCAGAGATTCACTCAGGATCACATTACAATGATGTTGTGTGTGTGTGTGTGTGTGTGTGTGTGTGTGTGTGTGTATTCCGCATGTTGTGGGGACTCGCCTTCATTTTTGGGACAACAAAGTTTAATCCATTAAAACTCCAGAATGAAATCTCTAATGTTGGTGATTTATGGTGCATCTGAAAACGTGTCCATCGTTGTTTTTCCTACGGTCCTGTTGAACAGTGAAGGCAGCACAGACGCTGCAGGTTCTGCAACAAAACAAACTGTGACCAGAAGTCAGAACTCAGATGAAGTCAGAGCGAAGGTAACGACAGAAACACGGACATCCGAAGACTGAAGTCTGAACTCTTTCATGATGTGTTCACGCTCCAGATTTGTAACTTTTATTTTATTGTTGAATTCAGAAAATAAAAATCTGAGCTGGAGGAGAGAAGGAGGAGGAGGAGTGATGGAGGAGATGGAGCAGAGGTCAGAGGTCGCGGTATAGACGAGCAGTGTGCTGGATTTAATGTGAGCCTTTATTTCTTTTTGTCTGCGCACGTTTTGTTTTGTTCCACACGGAGACCTCGCGTGACAAAGCAGGAGGTCGACGGGAGGATTAAATCCAGTACGCTGCAGGAGAAGAAGAAGAAGAAGAAGAAGAAGAAGAAGACATCGTGCTGCCTGGAGGAGAGAAAATCACCCACTCCAACACAACATACAATGATTCTGTGTCGTGTTTTCGCTGGACAGTCTGAACTCTTTGCCTCTGATGTTGGTTCAGACTCACAAACTAAAAATAACTGTTTGTTATGTGATAGTTCATCTCCAACATGATGTCAGCGGACCAACAAAGAGGTTTTCTGTCTACTGCACACTAATGTAGAAACATCAGCTCATGTTTTCTCAGTAAATTACTCTCAATGTGTTATTAAGACAAATCAGCCCAAAAAAACCTGCAAGAAAAAACTTTTATTTAAACTGTAAAGAATAAAACTGGCTAATTTATGACAAAAAAATATATATTTGTACTTGAATATGCTCCAAGATTAAAGTTGTGAATGTACCACAAAAAACATGCATTTATCAGATTCAAATTTCTGATTTAAAAATATTTAATCTGTAAAATTAAAGTCAATGGTTAGAAAGAAAATAACATACGTATGTACAAGGAAAGAAAAACTCGCATTTTTTTTATTATTTTAAGATTAATGTCAAAAATGTGTGAAGAAAAAACATAAAGTTACAGCATAAAGATTATAAACTAAAAATTGTTAAAAGATTAAAGCAATACATTTTACAACTTTATTCATACACAAATTTATGAAAAATAAACAATTGAAACATTTTGAAATTGTGTAAGAAACGAAAACCCACAGACTGTTTAGAAGCAAGTGTGACGTCATCTGTTGGTTTGTGGACTCACATTTTGAATCCAGTTTGGTATTTGAACGTCACCATGTTGGTTTATTGGAGCCAGAAGTGACCATATTTGGATATGAAGGGAGGCGTGAGGAGGCGGGTCTGACCCTTGAACCTGAGGACACTGTCCACTGTGCATAAGACTGGACTTTAGTGCCAGTCTCATTGGAGGCCAGACCTGTCAATCAAACTCCCCTTTGAATCTTTCTCTCCTTGAAGACTATAATCAACTTAACCCTTTAACACCTGAGTCTCAAAATACCTGCCTGGAATATTTTTGCTTATTTTTTTTTATTTAGAATTTAAATTTAACATGTAAAGTTATTAATGTTCAACTTCAGTATTTTTTGTTGACTTTTCTTATATTTTCTTCATCATTACTGTTCTTACACTCTCATAACATGCAGTGAATTGTAAAGGAGCTACTTTGTGGTCTTCTGGGACAGATGCAAGTGAAATTACCACACTGACACCATATTGCCAGGAAAGCACCTGCAAAGCATGTCTCAGTATTCAGAAACCGTGTTTTTTATAGAGGAAACTGTGACGTAACTGCAGTAATCCAAAGTGTTGCCCAAGTGTACCTGGTGACACATTCAGTTTTAAAGGGTTAATGAATAAATATTCATATTAAATATTTAGCTAGCTAGAACAGAGGGCTATAGTACACACAGTAAACAAAATCAACTTATGTGAGAGTCTTGGTCGTGAGTGTCAGCGAAATGAAAAACGAAACCACCAGTTGAAGGTCATGGTCAGTATTTAAAAGTGACACATTCAATTTAAAGAGTTCATGATAAATGATTTTCAGATGGACCAGATCACTGAGAAGAGGAGTTGACTTTGACCAGTGACTGAATATTTTAGGAATGAAAATGACCATTTTTGAATTGAAGTCAGTTGAAGCCAGAGTTTTTTGGAGCCAGCCTGTAGTGGTCGTCAGGTGTATTGCACTTTTTTTACACTTCAGCATTGGACTCACTTTTGAGACCCACTTGTTTCATCCTTTTCTATTTACTGTCTATGAACTGAACCGAGTAGAAATAGAGAATATCAGATTTTCTTCTTGCAGATGTTTTGCTTTATTCTCAGAAAATATTTAACTTTTCCACACCTGTTGAAATATGAATGATTTTTATTTGTTTGCTGTAGTTTTTCCTTCTTTATTTCCACCACAGCTTTATGAAGATGCTGCAGGTGGAAACCTTTGTCCGCCTCCACACTTCACCACTCACACCAGCTCCTCCTGAACATGATCAGGATCCAGACTCTGGACCACCACCGCCCCCCTACACCCTCTGGTAATCTGGTGGTTGGAGCACTTGGTCTGACACATCTTTTCCCAGCAGGTCAGTCACCTCTGAGCGAGAGGCCGAAAAACACAAACGCTGCAGTCAAAAGGACAGAATCCCTCTTCAGCTCTTTGTTGTCTCAGTGTCGCCTCACAGGAAGCTTTTGTCTGAGGACTCAGAGGTGATATTAACTCTGAGACCAGGACCAGGACCACAGAGACTTGAAGCCTGTCCACCCACGCAGATAATAAAACTGACGACAGCTCAGCTCTCTGCAAAGACCAGCAACCAGGACCAGGACTCAGCAGCTGGTCTTTGGTCTTGAGTCGGTCTCTAGAGCAACAACAACACTCAAATAGCTTTAATGTCTTCTTAATTTTTAATTTAATTTTATATTTATGCTGAAAACACTTCCAGAAAACTTCCACAATTACACAAGATATCTGTCAGTAAACAAAGAAATCAAATGTAACATCACAGATCTAATGCTTCATCTGGGTCACATTTCACAAAATATATTTACAGTTAGAACTACAGCTGCAACTACAGAAATTGACTTTTTTTTTTTACAGTGTACTGAAAACAATATAAAATTAACATAAAATAGCCAATAAAGATTTTTTTTTAATTATATTGTGTCATTTGTACACATTTCTGTATTTAAAAAAAAAAAACTCAATGAAGTTTAAATTTAAAGTCCAAACAACTACAGATTTTTTTAAGAGTATTTTTTTAGTGCGTACTGCTCCTTTTAGGTAAGACACGGCTCTAATTGACCAGTTCACACTTTAAG
The DNA here is from genome assembly GCA_900323345.1 of Pseudochromis fuscus. Taxonomy (NCBI): domain Eukaryota; kingdom Metazoa; phylum Chordata; class Actinopteri; family Pseudochromidae; genus Pseudochromis; species Pseudochromis fuscus. The sequence goes on from OOFC01046466.1 coordinate 15,370, forward strand.
CTCAGAGGATCCAGCAGACGAGTCCTGCAGGTGTCTCGGCCTCTGCAGAAATATTTGTGTGGGAGAAAGTGTTGATCCGAGTGTTCACGTGCAGCTTTAATGAATCCTGAGGGATCTGCTCAGGGGGTCTTAACGAGCTCTGTTTGTTCATGGAGGAGGCTCCAGCGATGATCTGCTCTCAGCTTGGAGATAATACCGAGGGCAAACGTCACGAATGAAGAGCTGTTAATGAGATGGAGGCTGCTGAAGAGGGGCGCCTGAAGACCCAGAGCAGGGTTCAAGAGGCCCAGACCCTCAGGACTGAGAAACACTCAGAATGAAACCAGTTTTTAAACCAGGAAAAACATCAAGTTCTGGTTGATCTGCAGCAGAAAGAAAGATTCTGTAACATGAAGATTCAACAGGACAGAAATTAAATGGAAATCAAACCAGAAAATGTGTCACTTGTGTGACACATTTTCTGTGTTGAGAAAAAAGTTGAGGTGAGAATAAAACATTTTTTTAAATGCTGAAAAATTCTGAACTTTCTTTAAAAACATCAAGAAATGTAACATTTTAAAAAGAATGAAAAACACGAAAATTGAACACAACTCAGACTCACTTTTGTCTGTTTTACAATGAGTGTTTTACATAAGAAAATAGTAATGACAGTAATGGTTACTTTTTTTGAAATATCATTACATTAACCTAACCCAAGCTAATGTCACTAATGTCAGCCTAAATAAGTTAATGTCAGCCTAAACAAGCTAATATCAGTCTAAATCACAGTTAATGTCAGCCTAAATCAAACTAATGTTAGACTAAACCAAGCTAATGTCAACCTAAACCAAGCTAATGTTGGCCTACACCAAGCTCATGTCAGCCTAAACCAAGTTAATGTCAGTCTAAACCCAGCTAATGTTAGCCTAAACCAAGCTCATGTCAGCTGCTACAGACTGTTAGCCTAAATA
>OOFC01046467.1:0-13789 GCA_900323345.1 Pseudochromis fuscus
GGTGTCTAATTTCTGTGTGTGTGTGTGTGTGTGTGTGTGTGTGTGTGTGTGTGTGTGTGTGTGTGTGTGTGTGTGTGTGTGTGTGTGTGTGTGAGCTTGTTGTTTTTTAGCTGATGCTGCCTAAACACTGTCAGAGCTGTGTTATCATAAAATTCAGTAGAGACCGGTGGCTGGTTTTAGGGCTGCCGCTAACGAATATTTTAGTAATCGAATAATCTATTGATTACTCCATCGATTAATCGAATAATTGGATAAGAAATGCATGTTAAGGTGCAACAATAAATAGTGCTGCCCAACGCTAAAAATTTTCATGAGGGTGGTTTGTCGCAAGCTGGGCTGGGTTAGCTTAGTGCTAGCAAAATCCCCGACTATCGTATGCTTGAAGTGGTATTTTTAACTGGAAGTGCTTCAGTTAAAACTCCTTCCTGCAGAGTGTGTGTAATACTTTGTGTCGGTCGACTGTCCCTCCGGTTTTTTCGTACTCACATTTCCCATCAACAGGGCCAACATACTATTTAGCGTTTTCCAAAAAAAAAAAAAAAAACAGCCGTACTGTTTCGCGTCTTCCCTCTTTATTGGTTGGCTCTGCCAAAACAAGCCAGACAAGCCAACCATAAACACTACCACAGGGAGTGTTTATGGTTTTAAAGACATTCCAGTGGGAAGCAAAATGTTAATTGTAATTAATGTATTTGTTTTTTTCTTGTCAGGACCCAACATACGTGGAAAAGAGGGAGAGATGTGAATACCTGAAGAACAAGCTGTCTCACATTAAGCAGAAGATTCAGGAATATAACAAAGTCATGAACTGGAACGACGACAACTAAACACTGCAGCTCACACACCTCTCATTCAGTCTCTCATAAGAAACCTGCTGTGCTGCACAGAGCACAGTGGGACTGAGATAGGAAACTGCCATCATCACATTTAAACAAGTACAAATCACTACTGATACTACTCCCATCATCAGGAGCTCAGCGTCGCTTAGCAACATAAACCTCATAAAGGAAACTGCTGTCGCTGCATTGAAAGAGGCCATTGGATGTTTCTATGCAAACATTAAACCACCTCACTCGTCTTTATTATGAAAGAGGAATGTGCAGGATGATAATACATGTAGTGCAACACAGATGCAGAGTCCTGATGAGGAAGTCTCTGAGTCCACGTTGAATGACAGCTGTGTGCAGACAGATGCGGTTTCAGATTTCGGTTGTGTTTCATGCTGCTGTGTGTGTGGCAGAGGGCTTGTTGTACAGTTTGGTTTTTACATTGACTTCCTTCTGTCCAGCTGTCTTCCCTTCATCTGTGAGGGACAATGTGAATGTTTTCTACATCCTCCTGAAGCAGAGGACTGTCTCTGATCAGTCTCACTGCAGCAGAGGTTGGGACTCTGTATTAGTGACTTACATGCTGGGATGTATTCATGCTAATTTTTTAGTCTGTTTTTCTCTGACTTGAAAATTATGTTTAATGATACTTGTATTTTATAGTTGTGTATCATGTGTGGTATGTCCTGCTGCTTTATACCAGTCAAGAGCCTTTTTATATACTTGTTGTTATGATTCTTTGACTTTATGAAACTGACACTGTTCAAGTTGCTGTTTCAATCCAACAGCTGCTTGAGCTCAGTCAGGGGCAATGGTGATGAATGAGGGTATCTAATAAAGTGAAGATTACTCTAAAACAATAAAATCTGATCATTACGTGTTTGCAACTGATATTTTTGGTCATTGATTGTGTCTCTTTATTCATCTATTTATTTTTATATTGTGGTCAGTGTTGCTCTTTCACTGTGTTTTCAAATTTTTCCCCAATAACAAAACTTTTTAAAAAAAAATTTCCAGAACCTATGATGTAGAAAATACTTTATACTGCTGATACTTTCTACTTCCGCTACTTTTCAGAGGGATTTTGTACCCAACCATGTCCACTCACACTCAGTCCACCAGTTTATAATAACCAGCTAACAACATGTCTTAGGACTGAGGAAGGAGCCACACAGGCACAGAGACAAGGTGTAAATAAACAAACCTGCAGGTTATTTGTTTAAAAAGCAGCTTTCTAAGAACCTGTGCAGAGTCATGTTGCTGTAATATTTGTACATAAACTGCAGAGAAAAGTAGAAAATCACTCTATTCCCCACCTTATCAACAATCTGAATATTTCACACTATAAAATTGGTACTGGCATCAAAGTATAGTATGATTATGAAGTTATATATCATATTATCTCCGATAGACTAGCTTAACTTTTAAGATTGACAATTCTGACCTCTGATGATTTGAGTTTTCCTTTTTATTCAAACCCTTTTTTAAAAAGTACATTTCTGTAATAAAATGCTGAGGCAGCATATTGTAAAAACTAATCACAGCTGCAGTGTGAGTAGTAGCAGTAGGAAGAGTAAACAGGATGAATTAATGCCTCAGTAAATCCAGGAGTTATTTCTGAAGAAGGCGTGGCTGCACAGGTCCTGTGGGGAATACTGAACATATCTGTGTAAAACTGTTGAATACAGAGCATTATTGTTTTAGGCTCCATTGGCCTGGATGAACCAGACTGCATACAGAGCTTTATCTCCAGTGGTAAAGCAGGAAACAGTCCTGTCACCCTCCTAAAGTGGCTGTTGTTGTGGCTCTCCCAGTATGCAGCCTGAAGGACTGGTTCTGTCGGCTGAGGTGGAGGAGTTGTTTGCCCAGGATCAGGTTTTACAACACTGGATGTGTTTTTGTTTTTTTTGGATTGACGTTATTAAGGAAGCATGACAGGGTGTCATGGATCAGTGTGGCAGCCTGTCATGCTCCAGTTACAGAGTCACACTGTTCAACACTGGTTCTGAAGAATAACTCACATTTTAATCAGATTTATAAATCAGTTTCAAATCAGCAATGGAAAAAAAATTGCATCTGTTTTCTAAAGAAGAAGAAGCAGCTTTATTGTCGTTGTCATGTGTGTACAATGTGCAGCACACACAACAGTGCACTCTGAAGTACAGGCCCTCTAACAAATCACACATACATGCATACATACAGAGGACCTGTAACATGCATGGGGAGGCCACAGAACTGCACCACTTTTCTACAGCGCACTCTGGAGCATTTGGGTGGGTCGATGCCTTGCTCAAGGGCATCTTGGCAGTACCCCAGAGGTGGACCGGCATGTCCCCAGCCACCAGTCCACACTTCATGCTCCGAGTTCATGATGCTGAGAATTTTGAATGTGAAAAATTCTGTATTCACACACTGATAACAAACTAAAGTGGCCTATATTCTGTATTTCAGTCATTCTGATTTAAATTCAACTTATTTTATTTATTTATTTATTTATTTATTTAGTGTCAAATCACAACAAAATCCCCTCAGGACAGTTTACATAGTAAGGTCAGCACACGGTGACAGAAAGAAACCTCCCAGAGATCCAGACTCAGGACAGTCAGAGGTCTGACCCGACCGGTTGGACTGAGAGCAGAGAGTGAAAACACAAGCATTTAAAAACAGACAATAAACAGTGAGCAGCAGAAACATGCAGCAACTCCTGCAGAGAGACAGAGGACACAGTGAGTGATATACAGTGGAGATGTATTAATACCTGAAGTGGAAGACAAAAGGGGAGAGGTGATCAGTGCATCATGGGAGATCCCCCTGCAGCCTGGACCCAAACAGGATTCCCACACTTTTCAACAAATTATTGTTCAGGACATTTCCAGAACATCTCTGTGATGTGAGGCTGGTGCGACACTGTACAGTACAGTATGTAATAATAAAAACACCACAATATACAATTTCATAGAAAATGATGTCATACAGAAAAGCCACAAGTATGGCACGGTGACATACCACAATAATAATTCATAGAATGACACAAGAAAGATCCCATAGTACACTATGTCATACAAAAGTGACAAAATACAGACTATGATCGTTTGTAATTATTTTCCAGTACATTTTACTTACAGGGACACATGGGAACCCTGCTAGAACAGTACAAGGCCTGGCCTAGGGTCACCTGAACCCTCGGCCAGGGTTAATGGTTTCTGTATCCTGGGTATACATTCATTTCATAAACAGTGAGTGGTCAGGGCATCGTGCACTTTGATCAGATCATGTGACTTCGTACAGACATTCAATATTATTCTCATAATTTGTCTCAAAATCCAAAATAACAGCCTTTACATGAACAAAGACATGGACTAAGTGTTGTTATTTATTATATTTCAGGGTAACTGGTTTTAGAAAGTAATGTTTTTCTACACTCTTCAGATAATATAAAAGTCTGAAATACTGATTATACTTTATTTTACTCTTAAAAGTCTAAATTGAGTACATAAAACATTAAAGACCACAGCTCATGAACTCTTCATAAAGTGATTTTTGTTTTTAAAAAAAGTTACTTCCTCATAATGGGAAAATGTACCCTGGGAGATGAACTGTTTCAAAATAAAATAAAATAAAAAACGTAATGAAATGTAACTTCTATATATACAGTCTATGCTTCTAACCCAGATGTACTAGACAATAGTATTTAATTAATTTCCCCAAATATCTCCGTGTCCATGTCAGAGCTGTCTGTTGAACACTGTCTGCTCCTCCACTGGGCGGAAAAGGACGCTGTGCCGATGGACGGGTTAGTCCTGTATGACCTGAGGAGGAGACCACGTGATCAGCACACACCTGTAGACGCCTCTCTTTGTACTCCCTGAGCGCGCGGTGCGGATGGATACGGTCGCGCGCTCCGTGTTGGTGTTTATTGCTTTCATCTTCTGAACGACACTGTTGTGTTCACCGGGATCAGGTGAGTCAGTTCAACGTTTATAATCCAGTTTACACGACGAAATGTAAAAGCAGCTGGATTAACTGAACTGTGTCCGTTACCTTTGGTGCCATAATATTTAATTGTTTTGAAGATGGAGTGATCTATTTGTTGCTGCGTTGTGAGGGGGTGGCTCGTTTGTGTTGTTAAATGTCTGTTTTAATAATTTCTGGAGGCTTTAATCTGTCATGATTGAAAATGATATTTGTAACCTGATGAATACTGTATTCAATTAATCTCTGTCCCTGTTGGGTTTAACCTCTGCTCAACTTCAAACCGTCAGATAGTGGTTACATGGAGACCAGTGGAGTGAAAACATGAGACTGCATTGTACTGACTAAATACTCAGAAGTGTTGAGATGTTTTCACCCAGAACTGAATCAATATTGGACTGACTGCATGCTGGGATCATTTAACCCAGTAAGATGGGCTGTTTTTACACAACATTTTGTAGTTTTTATCCAACATTTTATTGTTTTTACTCAACAATTAGTAGCATTTTATTATTTTTACTACATTTATTGTAGACTTTACCAAATATAGGCTACTTTGTAATGTTTTAGGTAACAACAAGTTACTACAAAATGTTTGTTAAAAACAGCCCATCACACTGGGCTGAATGGACCCAGCATGTAGTCAGTTCAACTTTAATCCAGTTCCGGGTTAAAACATCCCAACATTTTTCAGTGTGTGTCGTTTCACTCTCAGTGAAACTATTTGACAGAACCTGTTTGAATGAGCAGCAGCTCATATTGAAAGTAGACCCTGCCTGTGTGTGTGTGTGTGTGTGTGTGTGTGTGTGTGTGTGTGTCAGTGTTATACCTCCATGAAGTTTGTTTTACCTCAAACAAAGCTGATGTCCAGCAGCAGGCCCTCTTCTGAGGATAATAGCTAAACAGCAGTGCCCTGAACAAGGTCAATGTTTGAAGATGTCTCAGTAGCACTACAGGTTTTCTTTTTGTTCATCAACACATCGTTCTCATATGAACACAATCATCAGGTTTTACATTTTCAATGTGTTTTACCTACGTTTACACCAGTAAGAGTGGGTATGAAACCTTGTCTTGACTGATTTGCAGTCTGCTGTATTATTATAAATCTGATTTTCACTCCTGTTGATGGTCGCTGATGTGTGCTCGGATTTGTTAGAAAACATTGAAAATAATCTTTCACAATTTGAAGTAAGTTGTTGTACTTTAAATATCTGTGAAAAATAGATTTTGCTACTGGTATTAGATTTCTGTACATTAAGTAAAATGCAGTTTTAAATGCTGAGTAATTTAAAAGTCTTTACCAAAGCTGTGTGTATTATCTAATTGAATCACTTCCTGTGTACATTTACCTTCAAACACAGCAGAAGTGAAAGCATGTGAGGGAAACACACTAAACACTCACCTGCCTAACACAGAGTGCAGAATGAGGTTTAGCTGCTGCTGTTCAGATGGTTAACAGAGGACTGGCTGTTGGTGTGTGGCACCACAGGGAAAACAGTCTGAAGCTCACACATGCACTGTATCTACAAACAGATGAAGCAAGTGGGGCTCAGAAATGAAGCCAATGCACAAGTGGAAAAAAGTGCAACAGTCCCGACGGCCACTAGAGGCTGGATCCAATTGACTTTAATTAAAAAATGATGATTTTCAATCCTGAAATACTCAGTCAGTACATTCTGATGTCATTAGTTAATTGTTCTTCAGTGATCTGGTGGTTCATCTGTAAATTATTTCATCATTAAGGAGCTGTTAGGCTGAGAGAAGGGGAGGAGTTAGGGGCGGGGCTAGCTGGATTAACAAGCCTGGTCTCCAATGAGAACAGAGCTGAAGTCCAGTCTCATACACATTGGACAGTGATCTCAGGTTCGAGGGTCAGACCCGCCTCCTCACTCCTCCCTTCATATCCAAATATGGTCACTTCTGGCTCCAAAAAACAACATGGCCACGTTCAAATACCAAACTCCAGCTTCAAAATACGAGTCCACAATCCAACGGGTGACACGACACTTGCTTCATCCTTTACTATAAACAGTTTGTACACTCACACAGAACTCTCGAGATGATCTTCAAGTTGAACAGTTGTGTGTTTTTTCTCAGCAGGTCAGAGCCAGTCTCAGTATGCCGAGCAACAAGCACAGCTACCCGAGTGGTAGCAAACAGTAAGTTGAAACTTATCCTTTACCTCTGCACTGTCGGACTCTGTCAGACACATATCCCGCTCAGTTTTAACCCTCAGCCCGCTGAATTTATTCATGCAGTGCACAGTCCTGGGCCCACACAATCACTTATGGAAATAAACCAAACCAGCACAAACTGAAAGTTATAAAGAAATGAACTTTCACAGTGTCAGTGCTGGTGGGAACAGAGGGCTGACTGTCCTTTGGTGGTTCACCCTATGATATTTTTTAGCCTTCCTGGTTTTACATTTTTGAATAAATGCCACATTTCATTATATTTACCGTATTTTCCGGACTATAAGCCGCTACTTTTTTCCGACCCTTTGAACCCTGCAGCTTAAACACCAGTGTTTCTCATGTATCGGCAGCATGAAGCTCACTGGCTTTTTACAAGCTAGCAAGCTCTGTGCTGCCGATACATTTAGCCTCGTCACATCAGACCCGGTCAGAGTGGACCACATGAAACTGTTTGAATAAATTCAATAGAGACTTATAGACAGGTGCGCTCAATAGTCCGGAAAATACGGTAAATATCAGCACAGATATTATGTGGAGAGATACACAGACATTAATGAGCTGACAGAAAACTGATCATTAATTAGTTGTTTCACTCCATTTCTGAGAAAATATGTCAAGAGTGTGAGTTTTTTTTTCCTCATTTGTGAACATGTGGTCTGTCACTTTAAAATTATCATGTGGAGATGTAGTCAAAACAATAAGTGGCAGTCAATGACGAAAAGAATGATTTAACCAACCCGCTCTGATGGATCTGATTCAGCATTTTCCTTGGATTAAAAAAAAATGAGTCAACCCAGTGACAGCCATCAGCTCAGTGAGGCTCAGCTGTAGTGTTGTTGTCCTGCTGGTTACAGTCTGTGTCACACCACAGTCTGTGATGGACTGTGTCATCTGGAGCCATGAGGCAAATTACAGAAGGAAAAATAAGTAGTTTTTCACTAAAGTGATGTTATCCCCATATGAAAAGTTTTACTGTAAACTCTTACTGTCTGGGTTGATTTTTCTAGCAGTGTTTGATGTGTTGGTGTTTTGCTGAATGTATGAAGTGTGACCACCTCACACACACTGACCACTGCTCCTCTGCTCTCCTGCTGCAGCCACAGCAGCAGACACAGACACAGCGAGGTTCTGTCCAACCCGGCCTTTTACTACCCAGAAGACAAGATGCTTCACTTCTACCGCTGGACTTCACCACCGGGTGTGATGAAGATATTGTGCATCATCATCATCATCATGTGTGTGGCTGTGTTTGCCTGCGTGGCCTCCACGTTGGCCTGGGACTACGACATGAGCCTCATGGGTGGAGGTGGCTTGCTTCCAGGTTATGGCGGATCATACGGAGGCTCGTACAGCGGCTCGTACGGCTCATTTGGTGCCGGTTATGGCACCGGCCTTGGAGGCTCATATGGTGGCGGCATTGGCGGTGCTGGAGCCTACGGAGGAGGCTATGGAGGAATGCAAATGGATCCTAAAGCTGGCAAAGGTTTCATCATCGCCATCGCTGCCATTACCTTCATAGCTGTGCTCGTCATATTTGTCTTGGTCATTTCAAGGCAAAATGCCGCCCGCTCGCCAAAGTTCTACCTGGCTGCCATCATCATCTGTGCCATCTTGGCTTTCCTGATGATCATTGCCACTATCGTGTATCTGGTGGCTGTGAACCCAACAGCACAGTCTTCAGGGTCGATCTTATACAACCAGGTCCGCCAGCTGTGTGCCCAGTACCAGACCCAGACCCAGGCCCAGGGCATCTTCATCAACCAGTACCTCTACCACTACTGTGTGGTGGAGCCCCAAGAGGTGGGATACAGTATTTTAAGGGTGTTTTGGGTTTGCATGCTGTACTGCAGTTTCCCAGCAGGAGTCCACTGATTTGTACACATATAATAGATTATTCAGGTTCAGCCATTTAATCAACACTAAATTTTCACGGGCAGCAAAAATGACTGAAAATAAATTATTAGAAAAAAATGTTGAAGGGGAGTTAAGGGGTGAAATGAGCAGCAAACCCTGCAGGAAGTTTTTGTGGTTTATTGTCATTTTGTGTGTTTATGAAATATGAAATCAGATTTTAAAAAAAAAAAAGCAGCCTGAATAAAAGTCATTATTTATCCTCAACAATAAAACAGTTTGTTCAATCTAGTGATACTGGGGCTACAAATAGATGTGTGGAAACACTGTCAGATTCAATCAAACTATCCTACTGACTTTGTTAACCCAGACCCAACACTGATAAATCCCAGTCTCCTGTCAGCTCCCGTCTTATTTACAGTGCATGTTAGTGACTGTAGATCCAGCTCACTGATGCTGACTCCTGTGGTTCCTGCAGGCCATCGCCATCGTCCTGGGCTTCCTGGTGTGTGTCGGCCTCATCATCCTGCTGGTGTTTGCAGTCAAGACTCGCTCACAGATCAGGCGCTGGGGCCAGGAGCGTATTCTCTGGGAGGAAGTAAAGGTGGTCAACACTGGTGTCCCCAACAGCATTGGAGAGTGGGTGAGTCTGTGTGTGGCTGTTTGTATGTCAACATCAAAACAACAACAACAACAACAACAGCCTGGATCTGTGAATATGGCTGGAGTGAGTAACATGGTTCTGGGAAGTCTGGATACATTTGACAGTAAATCTCAACAACATGACCCTAACGGTGCTTTTCCACTACATGGTCCCAGCTTGACGTGGTTTCATTATAATGTTGCTTGTTGTTGTCTGTGGATCTTTTTACTGTTTTTTTTCCCCCACATTGTAGAAACTTGTTATTCTGACTTTCACTGTACAGACTGTGGAGGCTGCAGGGTTTGTGTGCCACACAGTGATGATGCAATGATGCAGTGATGATTCTGACCAATCACATTTTAGTACCTGACTCATCCCTTTTTTTGGAACCACATGAGAGCAGGTGCTAGAAAAGTGGAACCAGGTACTTTTTGCTAATGGAAACCAAACCAAGTTGAGTGGAGCTGGTACCATGTGGTGGAAAAGCACAGTTAGAAACAAATAAACAAACAAAACCAGAGAACCACATCGACAACATTAAGTTACCGTATTTTCCGGACTATAAGCTGCTACTTTTTTCCAATGCTTTGAACTTAAACACCAGTATGGCTCATGTATCGGCAGCACGAAGCTCGTTAGCTTTTTTACAAGCTAGCAAGCTCCGCGCCGCCGATACATTTAGCCTCGTCACATCAGACCCGGGCAGAGTGGACCACATGAAACTATTTGAATAAATTCAATAGAGGCTTATAGACAGGTGCACTCAATAGTCCGGAAAATACGGTAATCACTGTTTTAAAGGCAGTTATTTGCTACCTTATTTATTATGAAAGGGTGGCTGTGGCTCAGGTGGTAGAGCAGGTCGCCTATGGATCCTAAGCTTGTGGGTTCGATCCCTGGCTCCTCCTGTCCACGTGTCCATGGGCAAGACACTGAACCCTAAGTTGCTCCCAATGGTGGCTAGCGCCTTGCATGGCAGCTCAGTAGCAATTGGTGTGTGAATGGGTGAATGTAAAGCGCTTTGGGACCTAGCTTAGGTCATGAAAGCGCTATATAAATGTACTCCATTTACTATTATTTTGAAAAGCCCAAACTACATCTCACTTCCTGTGGTTATGGGGAAACGTATTGTATTTCAGAATTCTCCTAAGTGTCTCTTCAAGTGAAGAGTTACAGAGCTGTTCATGACTAATTTGGGGGATGTTTTGTCAAGTAAAAATAAAACTAAATAGTGTAGTGTGTTATGGCTTCCTTTTTAAAATAAAAATAAGTGTTGATGAGATCACTGTGCCACAGAAAAGAAATAAAGACCTGCAAATTGATGGTGTCTTCCTTTTTGTATTTGATGAGCGTGAATGAGATTTTTATGACGATAATGATCTAACTGACTCAATATGATGAGGAAGGAAACACTGTATACAAACACAGATGCAACGCGCCGACTTATTTTAATGAGTCTCTTTGATTGACAAGCACTGGAGTCTCAGGAAGCCTAATTAGTAACAACTGCACAGCTTTCATGTTGCTCTTTGTCGCTGGTATTTTATTGTCACTTCCACCTGTGTCTTTCTGTTTTCAATCCTCATAGGGTTTGACGGCCAGGGCTCTCACTGATTGCATCAGGTTTTAATATCTGTCTGGTGTTTGTTTTCATGGGCCGAACACAATGGGGGAGAGTAACAGAGAGGGAGAGCGAGAGAGGATATTGAGTTTACTGAGAAGGAAAGCATCTGTCCCATTTGCTACCCACATATCAGCACCCAGTTCCCATAACTAACACAGCACTTTGGACACACACACACACACACACTGAAAGAATTTCCCAAATTCCCTCTATTAAATGTGAGACTCTGTGTGTGTGTGTGTGTGTGTGTGTGTGTGTGAGTGTGTGTGTGTGTTTATCCGCGAGCACTAGGGACAGAGGAGAGAAATGAGCCGACGGGCACCGGTGCTGCTGCGATGTGAATTAGAAAACACAATACTGGTGATACATCACAGTCAGTGTGTGTACCAGAGCAGCTGGTGACCCACAGAGTGTCATAATGTCAATGACGTTTCACAGAAATACCCACAATGCTGCATGATAATGGACTAAAATCCCTAGGTAGTGCTGCTAACATGATGTATAGATGTGCGCTGTGGTGCATACTACATGCTGTAAGTTGTATGGGTACGTGAAACTGCGTGGTCTCCTCCCACAGTCTAAAGTAATAGTGTAGTTGGATACTTTTACCTGAATCTTTCTACCTGTGTAAACCTGTGGACCCAGTGCATGCTGGGATATATTGTATGTAATTAACCCTTTAATTCCAAGCATGTCGTCAGCAACAGGTCTGTACATGCTTCTTTGGATTACCGTAATTATGACACGTTTTGTGCAATCAGAAAAATTGATTCCTGAGAGCTGAGATGTTGCACTTTACAGTGGATATGGTGTCATTACGGTAATTTCACTTACGCCTCTCAGAAGCTGGCAAAACAACGGATTTACTTTATACTACATGTTGTAAAAGTGTAATAACAGTGACTATGAAACAAGAATAGCAGAAAAACACAAAAACGTATTTTGATTTTAGAGTTTAGTGAACAAAAACACTGCAACTGCACATGAATGTTAGATTTTGGATGTTAAATTTGAAATCAAAATAAGCATAAAAAGTCCAGGTAGAAATTTGCAGGCTCAGGTGTTAAAAGGTTAAATAATATATCTTAAAACTTTTATAAGTGGTTAAAAAAAGTTAATGTCCGTGACGGACAGAAGTGTCAAACTCCGACTTCAAAGTAACTAATTAGCTAAAAATGAGCTTAATTTCTTTAGAGCGAATAGATTAGAGAAAACATGAGCAGCAATATTAAAATCTGCTTGATAATGACCTCTTTAGGTGATAAATTGCTGGTAATGTAGTTGTTAGACTTCAGCAGCGTGTGACCCTGACAAGAATCAAATAAAACCTTTTAGTATGAACAAAGGAAAAAGTGAAGGCTGACTTTAATTTTAGCTGCTTTTATCTTATTTCTAATATCAGAATAACATGTCATAAATAGCAACAATAACGCTATATTACAGTATTTTCAAAATAAAGTCACACAGCAGGTCCAGACTAGTGAAATATAAGAAAATAACTCTAGTATAGACAGGTTGTTCATTTCCTCAGTGCAGCCTGAAGCCAATTTTCAATACTCCCTCCATGGTCTACCAGTTCTATTGTAGCCTGCTCCTGCTACAGCGGGGGTGTTTTGGGCATATGGGTAGTCTTCAGAGTGTGTGTGTGTGTGTGTAAATGTGTGTGTTTGGATATAGGGTGTGAATGTGAATGTGTCAGCCCCATTACTTCTTCCATTACAAGCTGTGTATGTTCAATTTAAAGGATTAAGTCAGGTAGATTTAGTCTGCCCTGTAATTATACCAATTTACAACTACAATTACTACAGACAGAGACATACAACTTAAAATAAGGAGTTTCACATACACAAAATAAGAACACTCATGATGTTGTGATTACATTTAAAATGCAGCAATTAAAAATTCTGTCATGCGGCCATAATGATTTGGCTTTAACCAACTGGGGGCCTCTCTTTGCTCTCAACACAGCCTGAATTCTTCATGGCATGGATTTCACAAGGTTTTCTTCTGACCTCTCTCATCAGTGTTTTTTCTGCTCCATTCTGGGTAAACTCCAGAGATTATTGTGCGTAAAAAAAAATCCAGTAGATCAGCAGTTTCAGTCATATTCAAACCAGCCCGTCTGGCTCCGAAAATCATGCCAAAGTCAAAACTAATGAGATCAGAGTTTGTTTTTTTTTATATGTGAACATTATCTGAAGCTCCTGTCCCAGCTTGAGTGGATTATGAATAAGCAGGTTGTTATAATTAAAGACTCACAAACTGTATACATGCTGTATAACACGATGCAGAAGAAACACCTCAAGAAATTAGAGCTGCAGAAGCTGAAATCTGTTTTATAATCCTTCACTTTATCTGTTGCTTTGAGGAAGGTCACCATAATACTGCACGCCTTCAGCCCAGGCACAGATAGAAATGGATAAAGACGGTAAACACACACACACACACACTCGCAGGCTGATTTAAACAAGCAGGGATTCATGGGAGGTGATGATTTCTACCAAGCAGTGTATTTCTAGGATCCTTCTACCGTATTTCCCGGACTATTGAGCGCTCCTGTCTATAAGCCGCTATTGAATTTATTCGAACAGTTTCATGTGGTCCACTCTGACCGGGTCTGATGTGATGAGGCTAAATGTATCGGCGGCAAGGATCTTGCTAGCTTGTAAAAAGCCCA
>OOFC01046482.1:0-7500 GCA_900323345.1 Pseudochromis fuscus
GGGTGTATTGTACCCAATATAATATCCCAGATAAAATACAGTTTTCCTCAATTTATGTAAAAGTACCACACTGTATGCCAAGTTGTAGTACTCTTCTTTCATTTCCCAATATACAATATCACATAAAATAAAAATAAGGTACCATGGGGGACCCTTTAAAGAGGCAGCAAAATTATTGAAAAATCAGGTAATCCTCAACAAGAACATTTCAAACAAAAAAATATTGCAGCTGGGAACTTGTTATTTGGTACATCTATTACTGGGACATGTGAGCCTGGTCTGGTGAAGGCTCAGTCTTCCAGCATCACTGACAACTGTGGGAGAGCCTGACCAAAAATGACATTTTTTGACATGGGAAAAATGACCAAAGTGATGTTTATTCTCAGCCATTATACTAATTAAGAATTACATGCAAATTCTGGGACAACTCTGCACTCTGCATGTGAGGTAAGAGGTGAAGAGCTAAGAGCTCATGATTTAAACACACAAACACTGAGACCGCGTTAATTCCACATGTAAAATATGTTTCTCTATTACTAACACCGGGTGAAAATCACCTGAACACATGCCTCCTGAAAAAACCATAGATGGGAGGAGGGAAACAAACATACCATTAATGACATCAGTGAGCAGCTTGAAGCTACACAGGGACCCATCAGACAACAGCAACACAATGAAAATCACATGACAAGAATTGTGCAGGTGAAAATCACCCGGCGTTAGTGTTGTAGGGTTAAAAAAAGACAATTACCAAGCGGATGGACAACAAATCTAGTGAAGTCTAGTTAAGTTAAAACTGTTCTACTACAGTAGCACTATTGGAATAAAGTAGGTGTTTAAAACAGGAAAGTGTCTCGGTTCCTTGTTACAGACACTTTGAATCAGCTACATTTTCTCTCCATAACATTTAAAAGCAGTGTAATTGCTGGCTGGATTACCTCTAGAGGCAATGTTAGCTTTTGAATGAATGAAGCATCACATTGTTGAACTGCACTTGTGTGTGTTGGAGATGGTGAGGCTACAAAGTGCACACCTCCCACACCACACACCATGCTCACAGGCCTGTTTGTCATTTCAACTACAAAAGCACTTTAGATAAAGATTGTGGTTCAGATGAAATCTAAACAAACGTGTTTCATCTCCACTCACCAGGAACCTTTTCTAACCAAATGTGAGAGACTCAACACACTTATAAATACATTTTGTAATCCTGTAGTTGCTTCCAGTTTATCCAGGAAAAACAACGATACGTGTGTCCTCACAGCGCTGGTGGGCGTCAGTCGCATTTCAGGTTTTTTTTCTCAAACTTCTTAGAAAGGTTCCCAGGAAAAAACATCCGATTGATGAACTGCTCTTTAATTGCTGTGGTCAGGATGGTGAATCTTTTATGAGCCAGTTGTTATAAATTAGCATAAACGCCCTGACAGTAAAAGTGGAAGAAAACACTGGTGAATATCAGGGTCTTCAGTTGAAGAGCAGTTGGTGGATGAGGCCCATTGCATTTATATTTCCTCCAAAACATGTTTGTGGTAGAAGTGTAGTTTTAATACAAGCCTGTGTTAAAAAGACAAACAGAGGATTAACATGTCCCACTGCTGATGTTTTGATGTATGTCTTTGCTGTAGTAATATTCTCTCTTTTTCCATATAATTCTGACTATTGACAGTTTTACTCCACTCTACATATAATAGCAGCACAGGCCTTATAAAATCCATCCTATTGAAACCACATAAAACGTGAAGCCAGACAAACCTAGTGACCTTTTGGAAATAACACCCTGCTCGCTGCCTGTCTGAGTCTCTGCATGATAGAATCAGATTGTCTTTTCTGAAGGTTTAATGAGGGTTTAGGGTGAACAGAGCAGCATCTTCTCCCGTCAGCAGCAGCTCTGAAGATACAGAAGCCTATAATTACAACTTTAAACATGGCCATCATTTACTCTCATGTCTCTGTCTTTCCTCCACCTTTAAAATACTTTCTCTCCATCGCCACAGACGCATAATTTCAAATTAATCTGTTTCTTTCAAAACTTTATCAGACCTTGATCATTTAAAAGTGTATTGTAGTGCAGACACTAGCAAATGACATCATTTACAAGACCTCAGCTTTTACATTGTGGGTTTAATTTAGAGCAAAAAAAAAAAAAAAAATTTCCCGATTGTTTAACAGCACAACAGACGAGGAACGAAGAAGAGGAGTTAGATTTGCACAGCTGCCAGAGCTTTATGTCAAGCTGTAAGAGTCTGTCAGTGTGGCAGATTGTGGACAGAGAGGAGGGTTGATAAAAACGTCACTCTTATTTACAGTGAGAGTCTTAAAGGTGCCAATAAGATTCTTCATGGAGAACTGGGGACAATTAAGATAACCAGGACATGAGCCCAGCACTTTGCAGAGGGGAAGCTCAGCCGAGGTCCACAGAGATGCTTCAAACCACACATCCTGAAAGACAACGCTCTCCCTCACACCTCGCTGTAAACAGACGGATCTGACAACCTGCCGAACATGTCATCATGTGTGCAGACATGTGAATGTAAACTGAACATCTCTGTGTTTTTCTCACTTCATCATGTTTCACTGACAGGTGTGTGATTGTTTTGTATATCTCACATATCTCATATAGAGCAGTGAGGGTGGGTTGATTAAGGAGGACCTATTCTGCTTTTCCATGTTTCCTGCTCTAAGTAGTTTCCCAGTGTTGGCTGTTGATACTCCACATGGTCAGAGTTTCACATCATGAGGTGAGAAGATGTCCCACTGATCTCTGTCAGAAAAACTCTTTGTTGCAGAATTTGTGACGCAGGAAATCCTCGACTTTCTGCTGCTCCAAAGATCACGGTTGTCATGTTTTTGTTTCATGTGCTGCAGCAATTAAATACCAAGCAGTGCAGAGATACCTTCACATCAACACCAGTCAGGTGGAGGAGCTGGTGAGAGATGTCCACAGGAGGAGGCTCCTGATTACTCTACTGGGTGTTCACCTCAACAATGAACTGGACTGGACTACACACACAGATGTCCTGAACAAGAAGAGCCAAAGTCGTGTCCACCTGCTGAGGACACTGAGGTCACCTCTGAGGTACACCTTTGGAGTGTGCAGGACACTGCTGAGGACTGTTGATGACTCTGGTCTTTGCTGTGGTCTGCTGGGGCTGTGGCAGCTCTGAGAGGGACAGGAGGTGGTCAGGAGGGCTGTCTCAGTCCTGGACTGTCCTCTGGAGTCCGTGGAGCAGGTGGGTGACAGGAGGACGTTAACCAGGCTGACTGATGGACAACACCCGTCACCCCCTGCATCCGACTGTAGGTGGACTGAGCAGCTCCTTCAGCAGCAGACTGCTGCACCCACAGTGTAAGGAGGTTACAACAGGTCATTCACCCCTGCAGCCGTCACACTGTTCAACACCAGACTGACATTAACAGTTTGTATCTGTTCTCTATTTTTACTACTCACTGCTGCTTTATTTGCATTGTTATGTATCTGTTTATTCGTATTTATATCAGTGTAACTCAAAAGGTGTACATCTGTATTTATATGTCTGTATTTGTCTTGTTTTTTGCACATTTTTAAGGATAATTTGTATATTTATAATTCAGATATTTGTACTTTTATTGTTTATTTTTCTGTTGTTGTTTTTTCTATTCATTTATTTTTTTTAACTTTTAATTTTTGTACTCTGGACTTTGTCTTTCCTGCTGCTGAGATTTAGCAAATGCCCTAGAGGGGGATAAATAAAGTACAATCTTATCTTTTTAGTTTAATTTAGACTTTCTTTTTTAGAAATATTCTAGACTCATACACATAAATTCAACAGCTTCATTCATTAAATAAAAACTTGAAAATTTGAGAAACATGAATTATATGGTGACTCAGTGACAGGTTGTTCATGTTGTTATACATCACACATGTCATTATAAGCAGCTTTTGTAATTTTAATAATTGTTACGTGCATTTCAAGAAACTTTTGAACAAAAGATAAAAACAGTGAAATAAACTCATTTTATTCTGAGCACACTGAAATGATTCTGCTTGTCACTTCTTACTGTTTATTCCCCAGTTTTTAAATCATGTCTTTATTTCCAGCTGGAACATTCACATTTCTTAAACCTTATTAACACCTCACTTCTTTAAAGTGCAGCAACCAGCCAGTGTTTCCCAGATAAGGTGGAGGGGGTGGGGGGTGGATGCAGTCTGCTCATTACCACAACCCCCTGGATGCTGTCCCGCTGGTGAAGCTGTGTCGCAGGTACTTCTTCATGCACCATTTGATTAATAGATTAATTCCAAAGTAACATGGTCTTATTCATTGTTTTCTCTGGTGGGACTCGATGGCAGAAGCGTTGATTAATGGAACTAAGTGTGGAAATGGTAATCTGCACTTTTGAAATTCATGACCTACTTTATGTACTTTAAAAAAAAAAAAAAGCCAGCTCTCTTGGCTGAGTCTTTCTCACATCATATCGGTGGTAACAGACTACTATGCATGGAAGCTGCAGCATTAAATTCCCCTGGGCCAATTTGTTTATATCTGCAATAAAGTGCTGGTGTCACATTAAATATGGTAGACTGGAGACAGGGGAGAATATATTTAGTGTGAGCCTTCAGTGAGTGAGTGCACCCAGGCCCTGCTGTGGTTTCTCTCCCTGCATTCTGCACTAATGAATTGGTCCAATTAGTGCACCAATTAACAGCACCAAGAGCCGTGCTATCAACTCTGCAGCTTGGTGAGATCACACCCTGCACTACGATGGCCACTGTGGCTTCTTCAGGATTTTGATTTATTTAGAGATTTCAACTTTAAATCAGCTCTGGATAAAGTTTCAGTTTCTAAAACATCAAAGAGAAGTTTCTGACAGATTAACAGTAATTCAGTGTGATGACATCAGTGCACTGTGCACCGTACTGTGTTTACTGGAAACACCGTGACAAAAGAAAACCAACTGAAGTGGAAAGACAAAATTATTCAGCCTCCACTTCCTGAGTTATTTGATCATCTCTGAGTTGATGTTATGTTGCTTTACACACTTTCTTTAAAACAATGGCAAACTGGACGTCAAATAATCCACAGAGATTTGTTCCTAATTCACTTGGTTCCTCTCACTGCAACACAGCGATGGCTTCTTTCAGTTCATCGTTTACCTCATACATCGTCATAGCAACACAGCAGGTTTAAAGCCCTGATGAGCTGCAGCCTCCTGCTCAGCAGCAAACAGGTAGTTACAAACATGAGTCAACATTAATGACGGTGTTGTCCTGTGTCTGCTGGATTCACGATCAGAATCACACAGAAAACTTTATTGATCCCTGAGGGGAACCTGTGTATTTATACATCAGCACCTGTGAGCCACACCCCTACTTACAGACTTTAAGTATTTTCTAAAAGGTAATAAACTGATGCCTCGTGATCTTTTATTTATGAAGTGGAAAAACAGGATTTGTTGTGACTATGCAGAGACAGACAAACATCCACCTCTCTGGTGCTGCAGCTGTTTGAATGGTCGCCATGGTCCCTCGCTTTCATCCCAACGACGATCTGAAAGTACTGGAGATTTTTAATCATCATCACAACAAAGTCTAAGTGTCTAAAAATACCTCTGGATGAGTTTTCATTAATTGGAAAATATTAAAACCATGAAATCAATGGTACAAAAAAGACACCTCATACTTTGGTTCAGTAACATTAGTCGGTCACATTTTGTTTTTTTCTCCAGACTTTGGTTTATTATCAAATACTTGCAAATTTAAAACATTGGCCTTGGCTGCACTTTGTGTTAAGTGCTAATTACCAAATATAAGCAGAAGCCAACACACAGAACTCAGATAAAGAATAAATTACAATCACACCTGCTTAATACCAGCAGCATCCAGCATGATAGAGCATTTAGCTCTGCTGCATTACATCTTGTAGCTTTTTACTTTAATGCATTTATTTAGTTATGTTTTCATTTTTTACCACCAGCTGGACACAGAGGATGCAAGTTTACTTCTAACTTAGTTCAGCACAGTTTTTATCAGATGGACAACATGCAAAGGTCATTTTTTATGTATTTGCTTCTTGTCCACAACCAAGTTGTCCACAGTACAACAGAGTTGTACTGTGTGATTTCTGATTTAATATTATAATAGTAATTTACATTTAATTTCTTAATATAATTATGATCTAAATCTAATCTGAATTAAGCATCGAGTTTGTGTTTGTAAAATACAATAAATCTTAAAAAAGATGACAAAAACAATACTGTGTATGTCTTTCAATCAGCTGGTTTGATCACACAGTGTAAAATATTTTCTGCATTTCATAAAAAGTTCATGACGTTAATGTTTTACCGTGACTCTGAGTCCTGTGGCTCCTCACTGAAGGCCAACACACACCTGTAGAAACAGCTAAAAACACACCTTTGTCCTCCATGTCTCAGACTGAGCTCAGGGTCCTGTTGTTGAAAGTTGCTTTAGGCAAAATCATCTGCCAAAGAAATGACTGAACTGCTGATACTCTCCTTAGGGTGTGTGTGTGTGTGTGTGTGTGTGTGTGTGGGTCACAGCCCAACACACAAACCTGACAACTGTGTGTGAATCTTACCAGATACACTCTGTTGAGGACACTTTAGTCCAGGCTGTGGGACTAATGACTGGGACCATACATTTTTCTGTATTAAAGTATCGCACACAAAATGCAATCAAACTTCATATTATAGTGTATCGTACAAAAAAGGACTTTGTATTGTAAGAAAAAAAAAGTCACAGAATGTGCTTACAAAATGACAAAGTATATGTAACATCATAGAAATATGACACAGTATTGTTTTTGTTTATGTAATTTTTTCAGGACATGTCAGGACATTTGACTTGTGTCTGAATTCCCAGGAATTTTCCAGACTCCAGTAAGAGCAGAAAGATTTTTAAACATTTTAGCACCACTTTAACACACATACCTACCTGACGTATATGTCTTAATGATTTTATTATAACAAGAAGCAGAATAATGGCTGTTTAAAAAAACAAAATTAGAACAATTTAAGAATCATGAATCACTGCAGACTGAATAAAAACATCAATAAAAAAAGTTTCTGTATTCCTGTGCTATTAGCAGCTTTTTGTCACAAAAACAAGAGCCATCCAAAACATCACCGTCCCTGATTTTTACATATTTCACGAAGAGCGGCACAGGTTCAAGTCTGTCTGTATCAAACGCCCATCTGATGCCTGCTCCTGGGGGAAGAAAAAGAAAATCTTCAAACAAGGATTTCTTGTGGAGAAAAGCAAGGACGTCCAGCGACTAAATCCTGCCTCATTACCATATCAATTAAATCTGCAGCTCGAGATGGCACAGGCTTTAAAGAATCTATGTGTTTGCTGCAGTTGATGAATATTCCTAAAGCCTGATCAGCTCCGGGAAGGAAAAAGAAAGAAAAAAAGACTTGGAGTGGCGAGCTGAGGCCGACCTTGGATATCGCTGCTGTTGACCCTTGTCTGGACCGGCCAATCAGAGAGTGTTGTTCCCCCAT
>OOFC01046493.1:5132-19413 GCA_900323345.1 Pseudochromis fuscus
AGAAACATTGTGTTTTCATGTTCTGCTTGAACATTGAAGTGGTCCTGCTGTAAGAATCTGATACCAGCAGGGAAAACAGTCAGGATGGGGACAGGACAGGGACAGGATGGGGACAGGATGAGGAGGACGGGGACAGGATGGGGAGAACAGGGACAGGATGGGGACAGGATGAGGAGGACAAGGACAGGATGGTGAGAACAGGGACAGGATGGGGAGAACAGGGACAGGACAGGGACAGGATGGGGAGGACGGGGACAGAATGGGGACAAGACGGGGACAGGATAGCTACAGGACGGGGACAGGACAGGGAAGAGAGGGACAGGATGGGGAGGACGGAGACAGGACAGGGACAGGATGGGGACAGCATGGGGACAGGACAGGGACAGGATGGGGACAGCATGGGGACAGGACAGGGACAGGATGGGGACAGCATGGGGACAGGACGGAGACAGGATGAGGAGGACAGGGACAGGACGGGGACAGGATGAGGAGGACAGGGACAGGATGGGGACAGGACGGAGGACAGGATGAGGAGGACAGGGACAGGATGGGGACAGGACGGGGACAGGACGGTTCTAAAAGGCTGAGTAAAGCCTCTGTCCTACAGTTCCTGTGTCCTGCCAGCAGGGGTTCTGATTGATCACGTCACAGCACAACTCCCCATTGGCCTCTTCACCTCCATGATCGATCGCCCGCTGACTCAGTGTCCCCCGTAGTTCTCATATTTCCACAAACTGCAGCTCATGAAGTCCTCTCTGAGCCCGGAGCTGCCCTCTTAGTTATTTACTTCATGTATTTCCTTGTTCTTCTGCTGCTGCCTCTATTATCATAAGACCAAACTCAGCAGATCCCCTGATATTGATCACTCGCTGGCCACAGCCGCTCTCATCTAACTTGTTGCAAGTGAGCACTGTGTGTCTCATTATTTTTTTTGTGCTGATTGCTGTGTGTTGTAATTGTATCAGATAAGTGCTGGTGTGTTTGGTCATTGTGCTGCCTGCTGCCTTGCATCCGAGCCGACCCTGCTGGATAATTAGAATTGATTTAGTTACAATTTAATTAATCAAACTGTTAAATCTCTGGTACTTACTGCCGACTAACACTGTTCGCTCAAGTCGGTGTGTGTGTGTGTGTGTGTGTGTGTGTGTGTGTGTGTGTTAGTTTTCTAGAAAAGAAACATAAAGTTATTTCAATAATTTCTTTATCAATCTATACAACACAAAATATACCGTATTTTCCAGACTATTGAGCGCACCTGTCTAT
Organism: Pseudochromis fuscus; assembly: GCA_900323345.1. Taxonomy (NCBI): domain Eukaryota; kingdom Metazoa; phylum Chordata; class Actinopteri; family Pseudochromidae; genus Pseudochromis; species Pseudochromis fuscus. The sequence goes on from OOFC01046493.1 coordinate 6,396, forward strand.
AAGCTGCTATTGAATTTATTCAAACAGTTTCATGTGGTCCACTCTGACCGGGTCTGATGTGACGACACTAAATGTATCGGCGGCGCGGCGCTTGCTAGCTTGTGAAAAGCTAACGAGCTTCGTGCCGCCGATACATAAGCCACGCCGGTGTTTAAGCCGCAGGGTTCAAAGCATCAGAAAAAAGTAGCAGCTTATAGTCCAGAAAACACGGTAATTAAGTCTTTGTCTTTGACAGTGTGATGTCAATAAATTTCATTTTTTTCTTGAAGGAGAAGTTTGTGGTTCATCACTCTCCTGTTGAAACAAAGAGATTATGTTTCACTGATAAGATGCTGGTATCAGTGGAGACCTGCTCAGCTTCAGTAGATCTTACATGTTGATCAGCATCTTCTCACCATGTCTAAAGTGAAGACTGGACAGTGTGTGCAGTCTGTGTGTTTCCCTCTGAACCATCAGGACACTCTTAGTTTGGCCTTTGACATTTTTGCATTTTTACGTTTTACATTTGTGCTGCTCTCAGTGTTTGCAGTATAAGAATTTCAACTTCCTGTTTTGTATTTAATGAGGCCTCTTGGCATTCAGCATGTGCCTTCAATGTAAATAAAGCATGTTGTGTTGCTGCTGCTGTCTTCTGATGGTCTGGGTGCCTCCTTCAGTTGTGTGTGAGCTGCAGCGACAAGGAGAGAAGCTCTGCTGCTGTTGTTCTCTTCAGGTTTATTCATCCTGAAGAGCGCTGGAGTGTGTTGTTGTGTGTGTGCATCTCTTCTCCTCCTTCACAGCATCAGAGAAAACAAAGGGGTCCTCGCTCTTGCAAGCCCTGATTGCAGTCATTAGGATGCACAGGCGCTCCCGGTGTGACGGGGCCTCTCCTCAAGGGGATTCAGCTTGCAAAGCTCCGCCGCTTGCCTGTTTTTAATAACAATCATCTAAAATCGCTGCAATTAGCCCGCAGCTACGAGGAGATGGAGAGCAGAAGATGTGGAGAGGGGAGGGAAGAGGGAGGAAGGGTTACAAGCTCAGATTCACTGAACCTTTCCAACGTCAGCTCCTCTTTCACATGGAAAATTCAACAGGGCCTTTGTGTTCATCAATTATTAGCCATGAAAGTTAAAAAGATCCATTGTGTATTTTTAATCAGAGTTATATGGGAATCTTTGAACTGATTCCCAGTCTGGCCTGGGGCTACAAGCAGAGGAAGACCCTGCCACCCCACACATCCCCTCCACCCAGCAACACTGTGTTATTCCTGCTCAGACTCTTCACTCTGCTGCTCTGACAGACGCTGTGTGAAACCACAGAGGCTGCTGCTGCTGCTGCACCAGTTCAGTTGAAGAAGAGAGGTTGAGAGGAAGGTGACTCCCCTCAGACATGTCGGTGTCTTCTTCAGGAGAGCAGTCAAATACAGAAGAGACTCTGTGCAGTTACAGGACACAAACTGAAGGTTTTTCTCTGCAAACAGGAAGCAGAGTGTTTAACATCTGATTCAGGGTGTGCATGATGCTCTGTGATGCCCTTGATGCACGATGTCTTTGCCAGAAGCTAAAGCGGCCGCACCATGTGGCAGAGGTTAATTCACTGGATGAACCAGAGGCAGCTTCACTCACATTTTACACTGACACAAGAAATTCATCTTCATTTTCTCTTCAGTATCGTTCAGTGTTTCATCCTGTTTGTTTGTTGTTGTTGTTCCTGAGACGCTCAACCCCGGTTTAAGATAAGCGTGTGTGTGTGTGTGTGTGTGTGTGTGTGTGAATAGATATATTGAGAGGCAGCAAAAAGATAAAAAGATGCAATGTTACTGGTAATTACGAATTAATTACAGTTACCATTAACTTCTGTCAAAAATTAGTTTATTACCTTTAAGTTACTGCACAATAAAAGTTATTACATTGAATTAATTATAATTATTATTTCCCTTCACATATATCTGCACACATGTTATTTTAGTGTTTTCCTGTCAGATTGTATTTTCACTGGTCCCTTCATCACTGTCATCAAATCAACAAATACAAAACACAGTATCTTAAAACTTTGTATCCAAATATCTAACCTGAGTGTGTCCTCGAACCCAGCACCACTTCACTGTCTGTGTGTCTAGAAACCAGTGGAGTTAACGAGCTGATAATTGACATATCAAATTAAGAAAATCTAAAGTACAACATGTGGTGAGTACCACATGTGGGCGGCGTTCATATGGTAACCACCAATCATCTGAAGACACCATAGGTTGTCTGCTCCTTTCACACAGTGATGCAACAAACCAGGTTGTATTGAAACAATTGTAACACTGCTACAAAACATCAGGAAGTAATCAAGTATATTACTGATTACTGTCAAAGGTAACAGCAGTACTTAGTACCAGTGCTACACAGTGTTTACATGCACCTACAGTCTGTCAGACTCAGCACTGCTCCCTCTACGAACATGAACATCTACATGTCACTGCTGTCACATATGCAGTAGTGCAGCAGTAGTACTCCTGTAAACACATCTGAAGGTGAAGGAGTTTCCTTTTAAAAAGTTATGTGGTGTTTTCTTCAGATTTCAGCTCTATTAGACACTTCTTCTGGCAGTTCAGTAATATTCTGCCCTGTTCAAGATAAATAAACAAACAAATAAACAAATAAATGAAAAAAGTCCTTCATTGAGAGCAAACATGGAGTTGTCCTGCATCCTCACCTGAGTTTTTATTACCATGGTTCACTGACTGTCACAGTTTTAGTAAGAGGCACCTGCTTCTGAAAGATCTGAGGCTGTGCAGTTAAATCAGCTCTCATCAGGATGTCTCCTCCATCAGGACGTCTCCTCCTATAGCAAAGTTACTCCTCCAGCCGTGAGGTGGAGCCGTCAAATCAGACCTGTGCTGCTGCGGGGGGGGAGTGATGTCTGTCTCAACTGCTCTGTGTTTGGTTTGATGCCTGCTTCACTGAGTGTGTGTGTGTGTGTGTGTGTGAGAGTTTACCGTGATATCTATGCTTTTAATGCTTCTTTTCTGAACCAGCATCCTCCCGTCATCCACACACCAGTATGTTATTTCCTGCCGTCCTCCTCCTTCCACTCCCACTCCTCCTCCTGATGTGTTGTCATGTAGCACCACCCACAGGTCAACAGGAGGGTGACAGGCTGGTGCGCGGCAGCTTTCTGTCAGGGAAGAAAGATGGAGAGACTGACTGAAGCAGCAGCAGCAGCAGCAGCAGCAGCAGTGCTGGCTGTGGGTTGAACATCAACTCTGAAAGCTCAGAAATAAAGAATAAAAATTCCCAGTCAGGAACAGACAGTAGTGCCCGACTCATTGTTCCTTCTTGTGGGACGGGGAAAGAAAGTGCAGCGTACACCAGAGAACCCGGCGCTCTCTCAGATTCAGTCTTTGTTCAGGCTGTGCTGAATTATTTACCCGTGTGTTTAAAAGATGGCTCGGGGGAATTTCGACATTAGCTCTTGGAGCCCGCACTCAAGTGGTTCTGGCCTAAAAAACTCTGTGTCCTTTCATGAAATGTAGTTTATACAGACGCCTTTAAATGAGGAGTTATCAGGAAAAAATTGTGAAAGTTTTGATAAAAAGCCAAGTTGAAAGTGTGCTTTTAAATGCAGTGGATGCTTGTTTTAACCTTGTTCTCTGGCTCACATCGTGCTCTCCTGTGAGACTGCAGGCGAGTAAAAGCATTTCTCACCCAAACCCCCATCGCTCCCTGTTACTTTCAAGATTGCACCCAGCTTTGCATGTTTCCTCTGCTTCACTTCTTCTTTTTTTTTGTCTTTTGGATTGAAAGTAAGCTTTGTATTGTTCTCATTTGCATTGGCTGAGCTTCTCTATAATTTATAATACAAGTACCTTTAGAAACTGTGATGCTGTGTGAGGCTGTTTTCAGCTGCTGGCAGACACAGGCTAATGCTGCAGTTTTGTTAACTTAATTGATTCTATTCAAATTTTCTTGGTTTTTTTAATTCCACATGTATAGTTTTGCATAATGAGAAATAATTAATAACAGCAGAACAGGAAGTAGATGACCTCTGTGATGATGTGATGGTCCCACTCTCTCCCTCAGGTTGTGTTTGGGTCGTGGCTGATTGTTTAGTCTTCCTCACAGTGTGATAGAGGCTTATCTGAGAAAATGTGGACTGGTTTTTGAGGTTACATCACGGTTATCATGGAGGCAGGTCAGCCTACAATAAAACAGAGCTGCTGGTGAGTCAGCCTGAAACACATCCGTTGACCTGAGCTGAAGTGTTATCAGTGAACAGCTGAAACACTCCTGCTCATCCATTTCCACACAGCCAGCAACTTTGCTCTGAAGTCACAGTGAATCTTATCAGCCGGCGTGATGGACAGGGCCTGGCCATGCAGGTTATCCCTCTTTTTATTGCTCATTAGCTACAATTATGTGAGAGCTGCCTCTTTGGCCTGTTTTTCTGGCAGGATAATTGACTGTGGCTCTGGATAATGTGCGCCGCAGCCAGCGCGAGCAAATCTACAGTGATGAGTGTGTGATCCCTTCTCCTGCCTTGTTTATGCACTGCTCCTGCCATCCACAGCCTATGTAGTTCAAAGGCATTTGACACAAAAGCTGTCACAGTGGAAAGCCACAGAAATGCAAAGTACAACTCCCACATTACTTCCCTGACTATTGCTTTGATTAGACCTCAGTGGATTCTTGGGCTGCTTATATAAAGTCATCTCGTACTGGCCTATTTGAAATGATTACACCAGTTTTGTTCCAGTAAATGCCTGAAGTTTCAAGTGATAAACCTCAGGCTGAGAACCCAATTTTCCCCAGCAAGCTCAGAAAGCCACAGGCAGGCTCCCACTCCTGCAGAGTCTGCCTCTTAAATTGTGTTTTATTCAATTTTTTTGTGCTATTTACCAAAATTTCAACACCGAGGGTTACAGAAATAATTTTCAGCGTTTCCTCGGGGGGGAAGAAAGCTGGATCCGCATTTTTTTCTTCTTTTTTTTGTGACGGCGCGACCAGGGGTGAGCACAAAAGGGAGACAAACAGCTCAGTATCAGCCGTGATTTCCTGAATAGCCCAGTGGGAGCGCGGGAAGTCGGGGTGCATGCAGCAGATCGGCGCTGCCCTGAAACAGCAGCCATGCTGTGAGGGAGATGGCTTTTCTCTGAGACAGTCCGACTGTGAGCCACGGGTCTGCAAATGAAACAAGGGGAGGAGGGATGCAGCCTTTACAGATTCAAGGCCCCTGTTGCCTTGCTGGGCATGTCTGCTGCTGCGGTGAGGCACAGGGAAAAAGCAGCAGTGGATAAACAGACAAAGAGCTGCAGATAATTCCACTGAAAATATAGTGACGCTATTTCTGCTGTTTGTGCATTCATCAGGCCCCATGCTGCGCCACTAGTGATTTCTAAATATATGCAGCTCATCTGATGTAGATGTGTAAACCCTGTGTAGGGTTATGGATGGCTGTGCAGACAGATTGTTTGCTCTGGGTTCTCTGTGGTCCTGGTGGGTGGGATCTGTCAGCACCATCGTCCATTGTTTTTTCCACATGAGCTTTATTGAGTTCCCAATTACAATGCTGGTCCTCTTGTCCTGGGCTCACCGCTGCTGCTGAATTGACCTTGCGTTTTTGCAAGGGAGTGCTGTTGTGTATTCAGGCCAGCAGGCCTGTTAGGCAGGCAGACAGTGAGGCAGACGGACTCCTTCTCTCAGGCCCTGCTCCTGCAAGACCCTGCTTAACAGGCATCAGGCTTACACACTTAATACTTGGGAGGGGAGAGCAGGCTTAGCTCTTAGCTCTCATTGCAGCTGACATTGTATCAGGCAGCGAGACAAGGCCAGACTGCTGCAGCCTTATTAGCCCTGTCTGAATTGGCTTTCCCTCAGTCTGACAGTAATGTTTAATGAGAAAGGTTGCTTTGCAATTGAATGGAATGGGTAGAAATAACCTGCGCGCTGCACATGGACAGACATCTCCCGCTGGTGTTTTCCCAGAGCTCGCTGCTCCGCCTCAACAACAGAGAGCGGGGCACAGAGGAGGCGCTTGCAGTAGGTGGAGCTCTTGTGTTGGATTTTGATGTCGCTGCTTGATTCACCTGCTCGTGAAGGACACTACTGCTGCGTGTGTGCTCGCAGCCCTTTCAGACGGTGCTTATGCAAAATGCTAAGATAGCATATAACGAGAGATTTACAAGCCGCTTGCACACGCACACACACACACACATACAGTCCCAGTTATATAAACACTTAAAACACATTTTCAGTGTGGAGCTAATTGACAGCTCGTGATGGGTGGTACAACACTGCCAACTGTTCGTGTTTACATCAGACCTTATTAGAAATTGTAATTGGATCTTATGTTCTCAGCTGGTAACAGTTTGTATGTGTGTGTACACGAGGATACATGCGCTTTGTTTACTGCCCGCCCCCCCACGTACCTTTACCTCCACACTTCCTGACACCTCCATGCAGTGGAACCAACGTAAACCCCCACACTGCCTCCCTGCTCTGCCTGTTTTCCCTCCTCCTCACCCTCCTCCTCTCCCTCCTCTCCCTCCCTCCCTCCTTCGCGCCACCACAATCTACCGCAGGCCCTCCATCTCTCCGGCCTGTCAGCGTGCTTTTTCATTTGGCTTGTTGCTACAGGGGGCTCAACGCTGGCAGATTACAACTCGGCAGCCAGTCATTTTCGATTTATCAGAGCCCCCTCCCTCTGTGCCTCCTCTCTCCCTCTCTCTCTCCCACCTCAGCCTGCCACACTCACTACCCTCACCAGCATCCGTCCAGACACACAGCAATTCCTCATCACACCACAGCCCCACACACCTCCACCCTCCCCTGCTCCCTCCCACCGTCCATATCTTCCTCTTTCGATCAGCGCAGAAAATTTTGCTCACTAGCCCCCAGAAAGGAAAAAAAAAAGAAATATTGTGGCAGTGGAAGCATTTAAGTTAGAGAGGCAGCTCGAGCTGTATTATTACTTAGGCCTCTGTCAGTGGTGATGACCCGGGAGAGTGGAGAATATCGATCGCGTGTCACTCAAGGCATTCAGCAGATTGCATTGACAAAGCTTGTCGGGGCCTTTAATAGCAAGGTTAGCAGCCTTGGCTGGGACCCAGGAGAAAACTCTAACTGTGCCCTATTTCATGGTGGCTTTTAACCATTCGCTGGGTCCAGAGAGTGGATTGATAACAGTGAGGAAGTAATTTTACTCTCATAATAGCCTTCCTGTGGTTGACATTTGTGGCCCTTAGTCCCTCTAAAAGTGCCTTTCCAAGCGCAGGGGAAAAAAGAGCTGCATTGTCTGGCTGCTTTTTGTGACAGAAAATAGCTTTACATGAACAAAGATGTGGAACACTAAACAAAGCACGGCAGGAGGAAAAAACGGAGGTGAAAAAAAAAATCAAAAGGAGTGTACAAGTGTGATTTATGAGTTGAAGGAAGTCCATTACTCGCTAGAGGAAACCCAGACCAAAACACAAACAGAGTAAGGGCATGGCTTGCAAAGAGGGTCATGGGGTAATTCTTCTGCCCTGCCAGGATCCCTGATAGCTGCTGAAAACACCACTTGTCAGACGAGGGAAAAAATGATTTTGATCTCACTGTAATTCTCAACATAAATAAGAGACTAAACCACCTAAATAGTCCCTCTTTAAGCCCAGTGATGCAGAACAAGGCTGAAATGTAACAGGTCCCACGTGTGTTGTAATTTGCTGTACACACACGAGGCGAAGCTAATTCTACGAGCAGCAGTGGTTGCTGGATGCTGTCAGGTGTGTGGAGGCAGGTCGCTGCTCTCAGGGCTGTGCAGGCCTCAACCATAACACTGCAACACCTTTTATTCACTGCTGCAGTCGAGCTTTAACATTGGATGAAGAAAATCTGTGTTTATTTTTTTATAGTTGGAGTCAGGAGGAGTTCAAAGGAAATAAGATGACAATGTTCTAGCTTGTGTAAAACCCTCGTTCATTGAACTACTACCAGTATGTGCCCTAGTTACTGCGACTGTACGGAGGCTTTTCAAGTTGCAACAACTTTAGTTTCCCAAGTTGTTCCAACTTTTTAAGTGAAATTTTCTGAAACAGTTTTCAGCTGCAAACTAAAGCAGGTGGTTGCTGTTTAAATATACATGTATAATATCCACTAGTGCCCTTTGTGGTGCACCTTGTAGTTCTGTGTCTGACCCTCTTCTGCCTTTAAAGCTGCTTCTTCTCAAAGATTTTGGATCAGTTTTGAGCAGATAGCATCATGTAGCAGCAGGTTATCTTGGTGATGTCAGTCTCCTGTTCCACCACACTCCACATGTCGTAAATGGACATGGTCAACAACAGTATTTAGGTAGGCTGTGGTGTTCAAATTATGCACAGAAAATATCCAAACATTATTACAATCCCTTGTTGCTACAGGGCAGGATGGATCAGTGCTATAAACTCTGACCATCTGAAGATGGCCACAGGAAGTGAGACTCACACACCACCATGCCAGTGCTCTGCTACAATGACTGTGTGGTTGAGTTCAATGGAAAATCAACTTACAGGGCAGTGGTCTGTAAGCAGCACATTGTAACTGTGAGCAGAGTTTGAAATATGAAATGATGAATGTCTTACCAGCATCAAAAGACTGACATCCCAAACCTCCATCTGTTTGTCAGATGTTACTGTGGAAAACTGAGCTGTCATTACAAGTATTTTATAAGTGTCAGAGGCTTTTATTGACATTATATGAAGTTTATGGGAAGAGCCAGTGTTTGCAGTGCTGACCCTTCTTCATCAAGACCTCTACAGATCCTCCTGACGTGCTGTCAATCAACCTCTGGGCCACTTCCTGTCTGATGTCAGCCCTTTGTTTGGTACTCGATGATTGGAGTTTAAAGGTTTTTGATTGTCCACTCACCTCTCGAGGATTGACCACAACTTCTCAGTGGGATTAAGGTTTGGAGAGTTTCCAGCCATGGACCCAATATTTTGATGTTTTGTTCATTTTTGCCTCACGACAAGGTCCCATCATGATGGACGAGACAGTTCATCACCAGACTGATCTTGGATGGTTGGAGAAGTTGCTCTCGGAGGACGTTTGGTCTTTATTCATGGATGTGTTGTTAGAGTTGTGGCTGAGAATCAACCCCACACATGAAAGGTCTCAGGATGCTGTGGACATACTGTAGACATGATACAGCACTGATGGTAGCTCACCTTCTCCACAAGCTTTCTTCTGGATGCTCCAAACAATCTGAAAGTAGACTCATGAGAGAAAATGACTTACCCCAGTCCTCATCAGACCAAACCCTGGACCTTGTACAGAACATCAGTCTGTCCCTGATGTTGCTCTTCTTGACACCAGGCCATCCTCCAAATGTCTTCACCTCACTGTGTGCAGATGTACTTGTACCAGGCTGCTGTCCTTCCTGAGCGAGCTCTGCACTGATGGTGGCTCCATCCTGCAGCTGGATCCACTTTAGGACTTGCTGGACTTTCTTGTGCACCCTGAAGCCTTCTTCACAACAATGTTTTTTTTTCTCAGTTCATTTTCATGGCAAATAAGGACTTTGCAATTCATCTGATCACTTTTCAAAACATTCTCAAAACCTGAGGCAACACTTTTTAAAAATGTATATTTGTGTCATTCTCCAAACTGCTGCCCACAGCTGTGATGACTGCAACTCAGTGCCACCAATAAAGAGGTGGAGTAATGTAGTACATCAGGTTTATGATCAGCTGAAGTCACATGCTGTCTCATGTGTGCAGGTTAGGCCTCATACATGTTGTATTGGATGGTTCACATGTGCTGGACGTGTCAGCATCAGACTTGCAGCAGCACATGAACAGTGAGACTGTGCACAGATAGATGTCTGAGTGATGTCTCCGCTGTCTGCTGCCTCCAGCTCATTATGGACACGTTCCAGCTGCATTTTTATGACCAGTCAGATGAGAGGAAATCGGGTGCAGCTCCACTATACTGTTTATGGACAATCGAGCCATCATCATGGCTTTATGTACCTTTTTGCATCAGAAAACTACAGTATATTGTTCCATCAGATGTAGGTTATTTTATGTCTGCAACCCTGGTTATTTCAATTACAATCATGTTGTTTGGCTTTTTTTTTTTTTGCCCTTGGCTTTTTGCTGTGTGCCATTACCAGTCTGTTAAAGCAGCCAGAGCAGATGTTTACTAGCAGACTCTTCACGAGCCGGGTAAACTCAGGCTGCTATTAATATGGTGGGACCATAGCACTGTCTTGTTTTATGACTTGATAACGACAGATGTGAATTTCAGGAAGGTGGCTAAATGAGGACGTTTACAGCAGGGATTAGTGATAACGGCGCTGGCCTCGGGCAGGCACCCTGGGTCAGCCAAACAGGAAATGTATATCCTGCCATCACATTTTACAGCCCCATCTAATCCCTGAATAGCAGCGCAGATGGAGCCAAATGCAGGTAAGGTGAGACGCTATCACTCTTGTTGGTTTACACCAGCGTGCCGGCCACAGGCTCAGCTGCTGTTCACTGGATGACGATATCCCCCTGCTCACCACTGGTCAACCTTTGCTCCAGTGACCTTCACTTTAACATCCACTGGTTCTCGGATGCTGGTGATGAAAATCACTTCAGAATCATAAAGTCTTCATCACACAGTTCATGTGGTTGTGACCAGTGGTGGGCGACTGTGGCTCAGGTGGTAGAGCGGGTCGCCTGTGAATCGCACGGTTGTGGGTTCGATCCCCAGCTCCTGTCCACATGTTGAAGTGTCCTTGAACCCTAAGTTGCTCCCAATGGTGGCTATAGCGCCTTGCATGGCAGCTCGGTAGACATTGGTGAGTGTGTGAATGGGTGAATGAGTTGCCTTGTAAAGCGCTTTGGGACCTAGCTTAGGTCATGAAAGTGCTATATAAATGTACTCCATTTACCATTTACCATATAAGCTGATTTACTATGATGAAATTACTTTCTCAAATTAAAACTAATGTATCAGCTGATGCAACCTTTAAATGTTAATGTATGTACATTAGTCATTTAGTGCAACCTGTGTCTTATTTGCTACAATTGGTTCTAATGAGTCCAAAACTCAGTGATTCTTCTGTGTTGCTTTACACTTGATGGTTTTGAAATGAATTTAAATTACATGTTAAGTGGCTGGAGAGGATTTGAGTGGAAGGTCTTTTAATTCATCTCTAATAGCTTATATGTTAAAATGTTTTGTAGCTTTATTTGCTGCATTACTTTCCAGCCCGTGGTTCGTGCACGCCTCAGGGTTCAGCATAATGACACAGCTTTGACCTACATAGGTCGTCTTGTTTAGTCACATCCAGGGTGCAGTGCTCAGCCCTTTTTACAAATGTTTGTATGTCCTCCTTCATGTAAAACAATCTGCTTATGCTTTTTTGCAGAGTGTGTCACGACTCTGCTGCTATTCCTGTAACATAAAAATCCCTCTTTCCCTAAACTAGAAGCATTTGTCTATCATATTACCACCACACATGAGCCTCGCACAAGGCTTGACCCAGTGTTAAGTGTCTGCGCTAAATTTCATTGCCTCCATCTACTGGAAGGCCTGCCAATATACTGGCAGTGAATTCCTGGAGGAAAATAAATGGCAATAAAAAAGAGAAATGATAGCCCCTGCAAGCCGATAGGAGAGGGCTTTTTCTCTGCTGTCTTTTTTCCATACCACTCTTTATTGAGGCTGCCCAGCTCGGGGAGCTGTGATTTGGCACGCTGGCTGTGACTTTACTTGGATGGGAGTTTGAAAGCCAATATTGAAGTAACGACACCGTAGCACATATTGAAGAGCTGGGGAATCATGTAATTAATTGCATGCAAATTTCTACGATGAGTAGTTATGTGCTGATGAGCGCTCAACTGGGCAAGTCTGCTACTTTTTTTAGTTTTCCGATGCATTCTGGGAAAAAACTCTAGTATCAATATTCTCCTGGTCTGCTTTCTGTCTGCTGTACATTTACAATATTAGAGCTGAGGGAATTGGAGGTGTGTAAAGTGGGCAGGAAGGTTATTTTACTGCCATGCTGGGCTACTATAACAAGATGTTCAGATATGATCTAAGAGAGTAGAGGTCTCCCACTGCTCTTATATTCTCCCCCCTCCCCATCACCACCACCACGCACTTTTTCTCCACCTGCTCAGTTCATTATTAAATCTGGGAATTGTCCCCATAACTCAATCCACCAGACTACAGCATTATATGACCATTTGTGAGAGGGGTGATTGCGACGCAGGGCAGAGGATGGATGTTAAAAGCATATTGATTTGTCTGTAATGTCGTCATAGATCAGAGATTTATGGCAATATATAAATGCAGCCGCAAGCTCTAGTAGCCTCCAGCCTGCGGTGGAGGAAATGGAGTCCTTAGTATGACTGATGAGATCAAGACAGTGCTCTCAACCACGTTTACCATCTCCCCGCCCCCACCCCCCACGAGCCTCCATTTCCCGCCGCTCCTCCTCTCAGGATGCTCTCACCCTGGGGCTGCTGTGACTAGTCCAAAGTGGCTCCATGTCTTTGCTTTGGCTTCACATTCCTGCACAGAGACTGGAAAAGCCTCCTCTGTGGCCTGAGATTGGTTGGAGTGGGTGCGTTTGGCGTCACTGATCTGTCCCCTGCGAGAAAAATGATGTCTGACAAGGTCGCCAGAGATCACTGCCACACACTGATGCTAAAGGATTAATAGGAAATGGAGCTTCTCCATGGTTACGCGGCGAGATACTGAACTACTCCACGGGCTGACTGCAAGTGACATCTTAACCACAGGCGAACAGCGGGCTTTAGGATAAACATGACAAGTGTCTTTATTATGTTATTTGGGCGCAGTAATGAAAGAGCGTAGTATTAGGGGTTGCTATCACACTGTCTGCCACACTGCGACCTTTTTGTCACACACGGTGCTAACAGTAAACAAATCTGGGGCAGTGCAAGCTAAGCGCTGATGCTCAGTGACAGGCTGTGAGCGAGGGTGGCAGAAGGGGTTATGGGTGACGAGAGGGCGAGGCGGGGCTCCTGTCTGCGGCGGTTAAAGCAGCTGGGCCTCAGAGCCAAGCACAGGGTCACAGCCAT
>OOFC01046494.1:0-10781 GCA_900323345.1 Pseudochromis fuscus
GGACGTGGACGCCCTTCAGGAGCACATCAGCACCGTGACGTTCTGCAGCTTGGACGGAGAGCGGTGCCAGCGGTGCCAGAGTCCCGTGGACCCGGCTCTGGTGAAGCTCCTGCGGCTGGCTCAGCTCACGGTGGAGTGGCTCCTCCACTGCCAGGAGTTTCTCACCCACAACCTACGCGTGGCGGAGGAGAGGTTGTCGGCTGCCGGCAGGGATCGCGAGCAGCTGCTGGCTCAGCTGAAGAAGCAGGAGGAGAAGGTGACGGCGCTGACCACTGAACTCAAGCAGAGGAAGAAGGTTATCCGCACCCAGCAGTCCCTGCTCGCGCCACGAATCATCAGCAGCCAGAAGGTACCGCTGACAGGCTAAATGCTCGCTCTCTGGGGGGTGTCCCTAACCATTTGCATTTCATAGCTCCATCACCCCCACCCCCTTCTCCCCTCCTCCAGGCCCCTCTCTGTCATTGTTCCTGAAGTCTATTCACAGCTTCGGCTTTGTGCACCTCACGTTGAGGTTTAGAGGGAAAAGGAGGAGGTTTTTATCTGAATCTGATGAAGTATGTCGCTGTGAAAACAGTTGTTATGTCCTGTAAAACCTACCCTGACTGACTTATGGCTGTATGACTATAATAAGCTTTGTTTTCAGGCTGGAGGAACAGGATTTAGAGCAGCTGAGCAGATGGTGTCATTCTTTAAATCCTCACATAAAACAGGACACATGAGCAATAATTAGCTCACTCCCTCAACCTCATATTTTGTGGTTTAAGTAGCGTTTGTGTTCTTTTAGATTCACCCATTTTCCCTTAAGTACCGTCTCTGTTAGCTATCAGGTTATTTTTAGCACAAATCAAAAATCCCCCTGTGTTCTTCAAGCATACAGCTGCTGCTGACCTGGCCAAGCGGTTGCCAAGGTAACACATATAGTGTGTCATGACGGCGTGTGGTTGCTAGGTGTGCACTAGAAGCTCAGCTAACAGAGCCGGTTCAATAATTGATGGAGAGGCCATGTGTTCATGTCCTTCCAGGACCTTTGATATTTGTTGTTTGATGTAGATCCCGTCCATATTTCTACAGTGTAAACTCTTTGAAGAGTCATTTCTACACCTATTCCAATCATATGGTGTCCGCTGTAGCAGCACCTCTCCGTGTCATGTGGCTGCCTTTGGAGCTTTGCTACCATATGGTGCGACACGATATCAGTAACAGGAGGTTTAATGATGAATGAAGCCACAGGCGCAGTCAGTGGCAGCGTTAAATGTGGCGTATGATGTGTGTGTGTGTGTGTCTGTCTGTGTGTCTGTGTGTGTGTGTGTGTGGCACAGGCAGCTTCTTTTCTATGAAGTGGTAGTGAGCTGCAGTGTGGTGATGCTTGCCTCAGGGAGCAAATCAACATCACTGACACTGTCTGTATGAAAACATGAGCTGACCTGAACCAAAACTATGTTCATTCACTTAGAGCTCCTCATATAACAGACACGCAGGCGATCATTTCATTTCATTTTGTTCCCAAACATCTGCACAGTTGTACAATTGTTCATTTAAAATCTGAGTTCCATTGTGGGATTGTTCGTACAAAGTAGTGGTTTCATAGTTTAAATGACAATATGTCGAACAGAAGTTACATTTTAAGTACAAAAATAAAATTGTCTTAGTTGATTTTTTTTTATAATTGTTCGGCATTTGGTTTTATAATTAATTATCCATTTCTGGGCAAAAAACAGTTGGATTTTTCCAGCTCCTTGAATGTGAGGATTGGCTGCTTGAAGATATTTAACTCTCTTCTGGTGTTTTACTGTCAGGATTTATTGGAAAGCTACAGAAATAACCAATTGTTAATTTAAAAAAAAAAAACTCAAAAAAGAGAGCTGCAAAAATACTGCATACAAATAGACTCAAAGGAACCATCTTCCCTGGTTGAAAAATATGCTCAATGTGACTCAACCCAACTGTTTTGTTTGTTTTTCATGCTGCACATGTATTGTCAAATTAAGTCACGTGTTTCTCAGTTTCATCATCAAATCTCAACAAATGTTTCACTGACACTTTTCTTTTTCTTTTTCTTTTTCTTTCAGTGTTCACATTGTGAGAAATCCTTCCTCAACGCCTCATTTCTCCAGAATCACATGCAGCGGCGGCACCCTGATCAATATGAGATCCGTAAGTCAGTCTGATAGAAAGGTTTGGTCTGAAATAAATAATGATAAATGTAGTTATAGATTTGTAGACACATCATGTTTTTGTCCTTCCAGAGCTGCAGTCCGACGGTGAGAAGAAGTCTCAGATCGACAGTCTGAAATCAGAGATCAGCAGTCTGAAGGAGCAGATAGTGCAGCAGCAGCAGGCTTTACAGGCCAAAATAGTTCAGGTAGGATGATGGTTCAGGTTGGTCTGACTGTTTGGATAAGAGGTTTCATCAGGACGGTTACGTTATACATTAAAAGCCGGTGGAGGACTCATCTTAGCCGATTGATGAAACTCATTTTGAAAGAGTTATTTGTGTTTCCATGGTAACTAACGAAGCTGTTTCATGCCTGTGATTCCAGGAGAAAGAGCAGCAGTCCCTGCACAAAGACCTGCTCCGAGAGCTGGATCGTTTTAAGGCCGAGGAGATGGCACGCATGGACAGGAAGATCGAGGACAGCAGGGACGGCATGCGCAGGGAGATGGAGTTTCTCTACAACAGAAATATTCAGGCTCTTAATGTGAGGAAATACATTTCATTCATCTTCCTCAAGTTTCTTGTTGTTTTTTTGTTGCTTTTCTTACAGTCTCACCTGTTTTTCCATTCTCAGGAAGTCAATCAGAACCAAACAGCCAAGCAGGAGAAGTCAGTCAGTCCTGCACCTTCACAGCCAGAGAGAGACCTGGACATCTACAAAGAGATGCAGATCCAAGCCATCCAGAAGCTGGAGCATCAAATGAAGAAACAGGTGAGCACAGAAAGGAGCCACTGTTGTAAAACCTGAAGTAATTTTTATTACAACCTAAACACTCGGTGTTATTTTACAGGATAAAAAGTGGGAATCCAGGCTGCAAGACATTAAAGCTCAACATGAGTCTGAAAAGAATCAGGTAATCCTCAGTGTCCGTCATGTCCATCTGGACATTCAACAGTGGACCAGTTGGCAGAATTCACGGTGTTCCCGTTGCGTTTCCAGCTGCTGAACGAGCTGAGCAGAGTGCAGTCGTCCATGTCGGAGAACCAGGAGCACAGCCAGAGGCTGCAGCAGGAGCTGGGCAGGAGGCTGCAGGAGAAGGAGCAGACCATCAAGGCTCAGCGGGAGCAGGTCAGCATTCACTCGCACTGTAATCAAGGAAGTGAGGCGGAGGGTCAGGCCTTGTTCAGGATTTCCTGTATTTACTACGCGTGATGATACTGTACATGTGGCACAGGAAGCTGCTCCTGCTTTTCCTGGAATGGCTTCAGATTTTAAATAAGTAGCTGTGAAAGGATCTCAGCAGCTGCAGTGGACGACTGAACGGTACCAGAGATCCTTCCTCCCCACTGTCATCAGGCTACACAACACTATAGCTAATGGTAGAGAGACTGTACTGAATAACTGGAGTCTGTACAGTTACTGAGAAATCTCATATCTTACTTTGTTCCTGAATGAGAAAAATCCTTTTGGAGATGTATTAAGTTTATCCATCCAACCAAAGTTACACTGAAGTTACCCAGACAGTAGTTTCTCCTCACAAACCTCTGCCAAGATATAATCCAGCTGTACTGGTGCTGTAGACTGGACTATCTTGTTAAACATTAACAATAAATAATCAGACTTTGTTTAGTTCCTTGTCTGTACCACAGAGCCTGAAACAGCAAAGTAATGTTTGCCTTGTTCTCAGATGCTGTGATGTGCAGTAACTGTTGTGTTGTTCTTTCACAGATAAGAAGTATCTCCTCAAACCCTCCCACTAAAGTACTGGAAGTACCAGGTATGGATTCATTTCTCTCTGACTCCTTCCCAGCTGCTGTAGTAGCAGGTCTGTTTGTGTCCACTGTCCCCAGAGCTGGAGAGTCCTTCCTCCCACTCCACTGTCTCTTCACACTGCATTTACTTTAGCTTCTATCTCATAAACATAACATAATGAATGTATGATGCATTTGTGTTTGTAGTCAGAGAGAGTGAGGGAGACCTTCATTCATTTCATTTCATACAAAATTCAAGATACATTGAATTGTATATTGATTACATTATGACCAGATATTGCAAAATGTATTTATTATAATGTTAAATAATTGTTGGCACCTGCAAGAAACATTGTCAAAAAGTCAGACCTGTGTACGTCTAATACTTTCCAACAAACATGTGTATAAATGTTGTGATTGTGTGTTCATGCATCGGCACTGCTTTCACATTAGAGACTTGATCTATGACCCTGATGCATGTTACTGTGTGTGTTTCAGTGGTTGTCAGTCCACCAGCACCGGAGCCCAAACAGAAGAGAGTGGTACTCGGTGAGTCAGTACAGACCAGCTGTTGTAGGAGCAGGTCCCTCCCAGAGAGGCTGAGCATGTGCTTCTGTCACCCTCTACTTTAACGCCTGTTATATCTGATACCTGTGACCTCTGACCTCATGTGCTGTCCAATTAGAGGAGCCAGTCTCTGCTCTAAAGCTGGATCCTATACAGGAGCTGTCAGAAGAGGAGAAAGGTAAAACAGATGTATAAAACCAGCAGAGTGCATGCTGCTGCATGGATGCATCAGTCTGATCTGTGAGCACTGGGACTGAGATCATCTCTTCCACTGACATATGAAAGCCATGAGGATGATCTTAGTGTGAGGAAGCTTTCTGGAAAGCTTGTGGTCTGTGAAATCGTCTGTGATTCCATATCAGCACGGCTGATCATCAGTATGTCTGTCCACCATGTTGTTGCCTTGTTTGTGGCAGATCTCCTCTTCTGCTGCCCGCCCATAGTCACACCTGAATCTGTGGCATGGAGCTTGTTGTGAAAAGTAGCAAATGCATGTTGTTCTCCTCCTTTCCCTCTGCTGCCTGTAGCTGGACACTGATCGGCCATGAAGGGTTTATCTGAGTGAGATTTTGTTTTTCCAGAGTCCAGCAGCATCTCTGAGAGGAAGCTCGTGGAGAAGAAGCCTGAGCCTGCACCACAGAGGAAACACAAGATGACCAGCAGCGCCCTGAAGAGGAACCCCAGCATTAAGAAAGAGATGAGACCAGAGCTGGAACAGGCTGTTATCAAGAAGCTGGAGAACCTGGGGGTCAAGCCTGTAGGTTACACACAATCAGTATGTTTTCTAAACCACTGAAGGACACCAAAGCAGCAGATATTTGTAACATTATGTCACTTTGTGTCTCCTCAGGATCAGAGTGGTCTGAAGAACAAGGAGCTCACTTCCATCCTGGCCAAGGTGCATTCAAAGCGGGACGGTGTTGCGAAGTCGATGCCTGACTACTGGCTCCACCGGGACGAGATCACCAGCCTGCTGGAGCAGAAGCTGGGCGGTCAGAGGAGAGGCAGCGATCCTGCTCCAGAGTCTCAGTCCAGATCCAGACACCCCGTTCAAGGTGCCTTCCAGGACCCAGTCATCAGAAAGCCTCTTAGCACATGACATCATGTTTTTAAACTCTTCCTCAGTGTGTTACAGCTGTACTACGGCCACTGTAGCCTATTGTACTATTCAGGCTTTTTTGTACTCTGTGTTTATGAAGTCTAATTGGTAGTAATTGGCTTTGAGTGCATGTGCCTCCAACACCATCGCTGTAATCTGTCCGAGCTTGTTTGCACCACGTAAGCTGATTTCAGCTCTGACACACCGTCAGTGACTGAGCTGCTAACCGTGTGTTTATCACCTGTTTGTGTGTAGTGGTGCAGATCCGGCCTCGGTCCAGCAGCCTGCCCTCCAGAGCCAGCCAGATGACGTCAGCCATCAAACAGCCTAAGACCCCGCAGCCGGCACCCAGGACCAAGACCAGCATTCAACCCAAGACCTCTACACCCAACACCAAGTCTGCTTTTAGGATCGTCACAAACAAGTATGGAAACATGATAAATGTCGTGTCCACTTGGTATTAACGTGTGTCCTGGACGTAGTGAAGCTGTAACCACATCACAGCACTATCACCATTCTAACATTTCACTGCACAAAGTGACAATGAAAATCTAGCTAGAGTCACATGACCAGTCAGCAGCCGGTGCAGTTGTACCAGCTACATGTAGCATTAGCATTATTGCGGTCAGAGAGTTAACACTTGTTTTAGATGTAAATTAAATGTTTACCTCCCAGAGCAGAAGTAAATCACTGATAAGGACTCAGTGGATTCTCTATTGAATATCTACACAGTATTTTTTAGTTTAGTGCTGGATCAGCTGTACGTTTAAGGATTACATTTTGGGAAAGATCAGAGGAAGAGAAGAGAGGAAATCTGTAATAATGGGCTCATGTTTGAACAAGAGAGTGAGCTGCTTCATCACAGAGTTCAGCCTAAACATCGGTTCAGCTGGATTATGTCTCGGTGCAGGTCTGAGCTCTGAGTGCTTTTTTGTTCTGTGAGAGTTTGTGTTGCTTTATTTAAAAAGTGTCATCAGTCAAAGCTGTCATGTTGGTTTCTCAGGACCCCTCCCTTCAGTTCAGCTGAGGAATCAGAGGAGGAGGAGGACATGGAGGAGGAGCAGCCGCTGAAGCAGCAGAGGGGCAAATCACCGCAGCCCAGACTGAACCAGGCCACTCCAGTCCAGATCAGAGCAGCCAAACCCAGTCCGGTCCTGGCCCGGCAGACTGCAGTCCGACAGTCGTCCACCTCCAGTCTACAGCAGTCCCGGGGGTTAATGGGTGGAGTGACCAAGACCACAGTCACAAAGGTGGAGAGCGAGGAAGACGAGGATGACTGGTCTGAAGTCAGCGAGCTGCAGGAGATCGACCCCAGGCAGCTTCAGGGGGTCAGAGACCAGAACGGCAACGTGGAGAAGAGAGGCCACGGGAAAGGTTAGTCCTCCAGCTCAGTGTCCACATGTCTGTATTCATTCAGCCAATATATGATTCATCCCTGTTCTTATGTCCCTGCGGACATTATATTAGATCTTCATGTGAGTTACATCACTAATGGTATTTAACTAACGCCATGAATGATTTATTATTACATTAGTGTGTTCATGTCGAGATTATACCTCACAAGATTTACTTATTCAGATCCTACATTTGTTGTTATAAAGTTTTTTTGATCGTTTGCTTCTTAGTTTTTTTTGTTTTTTTTTAACATTGTAACATTGTGTAGTTACCACAAAACTAGAACCTCTCATATCCTGACTGTCATGGAGGAACAGTCACTCCATGATTGTTTATCTCACACAAACACTGCTGAAAACAAATGCTTTTGAAGATCAATGGTGATTATGCAGAATATGTCAGCATCTGATTGCTGGAAAAAGCTCCTCTGACAGATTTGGTATTTGTAACTTCAAAATCAGAATTTAAGCTCAGGTGGTAGGTTGGTAGTTTGATCCCTATGATTTTACGTTGTGTTTAGGAAGTGCTTACATTACATTTAGATTCATCAGAAGAAACCTTTACGTTCCATCTTGAAGAATTTTTGACCTTTGCTCTTCAGTCCTGCTACATGCCACAGTTTGATAATTGTGTCGTACATTTGTTTGAAGTCTAATTCAGAGTTAATGTATGTGATCATTTGTCTTTTTGGGCCAGAGAACAAAATCAGCGACGTGGTCAGAAAAGTGGAGAAGCAGTTTGCAGAGAGATCAGTGAAGAAACCAGCAGGGGGCGTCAGCATCTTAGCAGAGAGGAGGGATGAGGTTCAGGAGCTGGAGGTAACATGACAGGACCTCAGTGAACAGCCTCGATTTTCATTGTTAGTGGGACAAATAAGTAACTGTGATAACATTTCTGTTTGCTGTGACAGTACACAGATCTAGAGGAGAGCAGTGAGTGGATGATGTCCTCCTTAGAGGACAGACAGGAAGTGTCCAAACCAGCTCAGAGCTCTGTAGTGCTGAGGAAGAGCCTGGACTCACCCAGCACCAGCGTGTGGGGGACCTCCACTGGAAGAGCTCCCAAATCAGGTCAGTGCTTGATCCACTCACATTTCTGAGCCTATTAGCAGCACATGTTTGAGAGTATGAAGGTGGGATCATGGTGCATGTCCACTACATGGTGCCTACTCCACTCCACTCTCTTTGGTTGTTCTGTGTGCAGAGCTGGAACATGAACATTTGTCCTGTGCCCTGCAGGTCTGACTGAAGCTGGGACAGGAAGCACCCTGAAGAGCAGCCTGTGCTCCCTCAGCGACATCAGTGACTCCGAGGACATTAGCAATAAACATAACAAACACTACAGCTGATCAGGGGATGTAGCACACACACAACAACCTCAATCACCTCCTCTGACTCCTGCAGCCATATTTACACCTCCTCCTTACCTTGCAGCTGTAATCCAGAGGAAAGCAATAATAAAACAAAGGGAGTCAGAAATAGTTTTTCATATATTAAAGAGCATTTATTAAATCTGTTAGAGAAATGAGATTCAGCCTCAGCTCACACACCTTGTGCCAATTCTTCTCGCCTTAGACATTTCCAGTGTTCATCTTTTAATACACTCCTTTTGTATATTTAATGATACATAACCCACAGGCCAAATGAGGGACTGTTCGTAGTTTGTGTAAAATTTTGTACTTCACTTTTTTTTAATACCTTTATGTGACAAACAGCAAAGACATGTGACTTTGTATAGAAAATATTTATACATGCAATAAAAGATGTGAAAGGACTGATTTCTTTATCAATTTAGATCAGTTGTTGTCAAGGCAACAAGCAGCGTGCACATAAAGAGTGGAACAAGTGTGGATCTGTTTTTAGTTGCACAGAAGTTTGGATAAACATGGAGGTAGTTTCTTTGACGGATTTCATCTCCTGTGATGCTGTCCTGGACCAGAATTCTAACAGCAGCAGGAGCGTGATGTAAAAACAACTGGACATTTGCATTAAACTCTCCATAAAACGTGAGTGTACAGTGAAGCTAGCTAAAGGTTAGTTGCTGTTTGGATTAGACGCTGTGCTCGCTGATCACAGGTTCTGGTTAGCTCGTGTTAGCTTGTTCACCACCTACTGGTACAACATAAACTTAATAGTAACTCATTGGTCACGTTCCACAGTTAGATTTTCAACATCAGTGCTTCATTTTCACTGGATAACTCAGCCATTTGTATTATAAATAACTGGGTCAGAATAAATGTAATGCTATGTTCAGGTTCAGGTGTTGTTCACGTTAGTTAAATATCACATATGAAGCAATCATTTAATTTTTTTGCAGTACATGTCTCATAACCTGCTATTAGGATGAGCCAAAATAAATTAATTTACAAAAAGAATGATTACTGTGAAAAAATGGGAGGGACCTGCTCTTGACTATAGCTAGGTCCCAAAGCACTTTACAAGGCAACTCATTCACCCATTCACACACTCTCACCAATGGATACAGAGCTGCCATGCAAGGTGCTAGCCACCACTGGGAGCAACTTAGGGTTCAGTGTCATGGCCAAGGACACTTCAACATGGACAGGAGGAGCCGGGGATCCAACCCAAAATCTTACGATTCATAGGCGGCCCGCTCTACCACCTGAGCCACAGCCGCCCTATAA
Source organism: Pseudochromis fuscus (assembly GCA_900323345.1). Classification (NCBI taxonomy): domain Eukaryota; kingdom Metazoa; phylum Chordata; class Actinopteri; family Pseudochromidae; genus Pseudochromis; species Pseudochromis fuscus. The sequence continues at coordinate 9,613 of OOFC01046494.1, forward strand.
AAAAAAAGGTTGTTTTTTTTAAATTTTCCACATAAATCATGATTAGCCCGTTGGTGATAATAAACTTTTGTAAATTGTTTCCAGTTACACTGGGAAGCAACAGCTGAAGCTTGTTACATCAACATGTTTGAAACATGTAGCTGTATTTCAGTGCAGTCACCCACACAAGTATGTGACAATAGAGAGAGAAAAAAAGGTGGTTTTGAAACATGAAGATGGGAAAAGTATTCATGCCAAACAAGTTCTATCCACTCTTCTATTTATTTGCTGTTTAACTTATGTACTTACATAAATACAGATATAAAAAAAAATAACTTAATGTTTCCAGGTGCTGTCATTACCATTTGATAATCAATATTCTACGTTTTTATCCTTAAACTAAAGAAAAGTCAAACACAACTACGTCACAGAAATATTAACATAGAAGTGGGTCAATATTGGACTGCTGGCATGAAATTCACGCACCTTTCGGCGAGATTCGCCGTTTATAATCCAAAATAGGTGACCTACATCCGCCAGCTCCTTGCCTGCTCCTGCTTCATCCATGGATTCAGCACTGGACAGCTCCTTGCCTGCTCCTGTTCCATCCATGGATTCAGCACTGGACAGCTCCTGCTGCTCCTGCTCCATGGATTCAGCACTGGACAGCTCCTTGCCTGCTCCTGTTCCATCCATGGATTCAGCACTGGACAGCTCCTTGCCTGCTCCTGTTCCATCCATGGATTCAGCACTGGACAGCTCCTTGCCTGCTCCTGTTCCATCCATGGATTCAGCACTGGACAGCTCCTTGCCTGCTCCTGTTCCATCCATGGATTCAGCACTGGACAGCTCCTTGCCTGCTCCTGTTCCATCCATGGATTCAGCACTGGACAGCTCCTTGCCTGCTCCTGTTCCATCCATGGATTCAGCACTGGACAGCTCCTTGCCTGCTCCTGTTCCATCTGTGGATTCAGCACTGGACAGCTCCTAGCCTGCTCCTGTTCCATCCATGGACTCAGCACTGGAGAGCTCCTAGCCTGCTCCTGTTCCATTCATGGATTCAGCACTGGACAGCTCCTTTCCTGCTCCTGTTCCATCCGTGGATTCAGCACTGGACAGCTCCTTTCCTGCTCCTGTTCCATTCATGGATTCAGCACTGGACAGCTCCTTTCCTGCTCCTGTTCCATTCA
>OOFC01046496.1:0-11527 GCA_900323345.1 Pseudochromis fuscus
TGGGTGCAGTGTGTCCAACAGAGGGAATCCAAAGGTGTGTTTGTGTAGCTGCTTGGTTGTAGTGTGGTGGTCTGAGGAGGACGAGGCAGACGAGGAGCTGCCAGGTGAAGTGAAATGAAGAAGAGAGAAAATCACTGACAGCTCAACAACAAATACTAACAGACAGAGTTCAAGTCACATGACTGAGGTGTTTCATAGCAGTAGTGGGACTGAATCATGTGGTGAAGACTGGAGAGCAGGACTGAGCTGAAATACTGTTGCAGGATGATTAGTGGATGGACTTCAGGTGGTTGAAATGTATAAACATGTCAATATTGTTTGTGCCACATATTCCTTCTTCTCTTTCCTCTACTTAATGTAATGAAGCATTGAGAGCTCAGTGATGTGTGTGCAGCACCTCTTCCTGTTGCTCTGCCACATATTCAGAGTCAGATTAACTTCACACTTGTGACACATCAACAGGAAGCTGTGCAGCCTGTTATCAGCATCTAAGACATCACTGCTGCAAACGCTGTCAGACTTTGAATTCAATAAGTGCACGGACTAATGAAGTGAACAGGACAGCCCTTTGACTCTCTGTTATCTTTATGGAGAATGAAGCAGCTGTGAGGACAGCTCCCTCTGCTGGACACTTAGAGGACAGCTTCTCTGCAGCTGATGGACACAGAGACGTCCTGACATTTAGAAGCTACACTGTGACTCTTCAATCAATCAATCAATCAATCAATCAATCAATCAATCAATCTTTATTTATATAGCAACTTTCATACAAATCAACTGCAATTCAAAGTGCTTCACAGCCAGAGTCAAAGAAAAATAAAAACTTTAAGAATAACAATAAAAATGAGTAGTTAAGTAATAAACAGTGAAGAAATGAAAATAGTTAGAAACAACAGGATATTACAATTAAAGTAAAAACATTAAAATACCGTAACCGAGGGTCTCTGTTACGCCTATACTTATAAAACTATAAAACAAAGAAATACGAAGGCTTCGTAGAGTTGAACAGACAGCTCCTTCTTCAACACAGTGTCAGCCACACTCTCCCTTCCCTTTTCTGGCCTTTTCAAAATAAGAGCTACCAATATAAGCTGAACACTGGTTCGCCAGAGAACTCTAACTCACATTTACTGCCATCACATTATAAAATAGCTTACACACCTCCCCCTGCGAAAAAGAAACGTCCACGTTTCACAACAGCATAAATGCAAACAAAACCAAAAATGTAACAAAAGCAGACACCTGCCAAACACCAAGTGTCATAGCAACCAACAGCAGCACATGTTTGCACAACTCCAACAAAGTATGCCCCCGCAAACCCCAATCGTACACCAGACATCGCTGATACACAGTGCATAGTGCTCAGATATACCATTCACATGAAAGCCACATAACATATCAGATATAACAGGAAGACATGTCAACATGAACACCCACATCTCCTTCAACCTTCTTCACACTTTTTGTTTTTGTTCCTTTTTTTTAATACAGTGTGAACCAAACCAGTCAATCATAAATGATAAAGTCTTTGAAACGAACAGGCCGTTTCACAGCCCTACCAGAAGAAGGTAACGGCCCACTGGCGGCCGTGTCATGTGTAGCCCCAGCGACACCATCAGCCAGTGGCTCCTCAGCCCCCCAGTCCCCATGTGTTGACCCCTCATCCTGCAGCGAGGGAGCATAAATATGAGAAGCCGCGAGGCTACCTGCAGAATCAGCAGGCAATGGCAGTGTGTAGGGTTTCAGCTTACCATAATGGACAACCTGCCCCAGTCCATCAGAGTCAAAAGGGCTGCCAATATGATAGGTGAGTCTAGACTCCCCCTGTGAATCTAACGCAGCCAGAACCCTAAAGGGTCCTCTCCAGTGTGGGGCAAGCTTCATCCAGTCCTCTGTAGGATTATGCAACCACACCAGATCCCCTACGGCATGGCGGACTGTTCCATCATAGTACAGTTTTTGTCCCTTGTGTGCAGCAGCACCACATTGCCTGGCACCATCGAAAGCTGTCTCCAGCCTGCCTGTCAGAGAAGCACAAAGTCAGCATGAGAAAAATGCATGTCCTGGCACACCACTTGAGACGGCACCAAAACATCCACTGAGACACATGCATCTTGTCCATGACACAAAAAGTAAGGGGTGTATTTGGTGGAAGCATGAAACAGACGTGTTATAGGCAAAAGCCACATAATCATCCCATTCACCCCCATAGGCCAATAGAGATTTGGCCAGCTGGTCGATGAGGGTTCGATTAAAGCGTTCAACCATCCCATCCGATTTGGGATTGTATAGTGTGGTCCGTGTTTTCTTGATTCCCAAAAGCTGACACAATCTCTGAACAATCCCAGCTTCGAACTGTCGGCCTTGATCACTATGAAACATTTCTGGAGTGCCATACACCAAGATATAATCCTCTAACAGACACTGTGCTACTGATTAGGCTGTTTGGTTAGGAAGAGCATAGAACATATTTGTTACCCTTTGAAGTCATTGGGATGTCGGCAGCCACTCTCTGGAAGGGACAAGTCGCTCGGGACCACCCCATTGGTGCTCGATGTTTAGGCACGGGGGCTCGGCGGGTTTGACAGGGTACACACTGCTCACACCATTGCTGAATGTCTTTGAACATAGAGGGCCATTAACATGTTTGTCACGCCCGTTCCCACACTCGTTCTGCAGAGAAATGTGCTGATGCAGGGCCTCCATGAAGGTGCTGCAGCACATCAGGGACAAGTGAGGAGGGCACAACCATTTGACAGTGGGCATCCCCTGTGAGGGAGGACTTCACTGACTGACAGAGTAGCCCATTCATGACAGACAGGCGAGAATACTCAGTCCACAACTTCCTAAGCCTCCGGGGGCTACCTCATATCTGCTCCCGTGGAGGCCAGGGCCCATTCTTTTCAACCCATCCAATACTTTCAGAAATGTCTGGATCAGCCTGTTGCAGTTCTCTAAGTCCAGTCCCCTCACGTGAAAGAGCAGGCACACAAAACAAGTCATTTAACTCCCTGTCCATGGACATTTGCTGCCCCACAGCCTGTGCGTTCACAGCAGGTTGCTGCGACAATGAAGTGCCTGACTGGGGAAAACTTGATTCCGTGTCCTCCACTATGGCATTAGCCTGGATGACTGCTTCCTCTGAGGTGGGCTTCATCATAGCAGACACGGGGTTCTGGGGTCTCCGTGAGAGAGCATCAGCATTTGTGTGCTGTTGTCCACCCTTGTGCTGTATGACCCAGTTGAAAGGGTCCAATTCCAAAATCCATCTTGCTCTTTTGCCAGTGGGATCCTTGTCAACAGACACACTGCGGAGGCCCAACAACGGCTTATGATCCGTTATTATGGTGAATGCTGATCCAGTGCAGTGTCTGAATTGACGCACAGCCCACACTACGGCCCACAGCTCCCGATCAAATGTGGACCAGAGCCTCTCCGTGGAAGTGAGCGCTTGACTGGCATACACTACCACTCTCTCTAGTCCATCCCTGTCCTGAGCCACCACAGCCCCCACTGCTTCTATGGAGGCATCCGTGTACACTTTAAAGGGGGCACTGGAGTCTGGCATAGTGACAACCGGGGCAGAGGAGAGCACCCCTTTAAGATACTCAAAGGCTGCATTACATTCAGTTGTGCAGAAGAAAGGTGTGTCCTTATATGTTAAGCGGTACAGGGGAGCTGCACGCTGCGCAAAGCCCCTCACAAATCGTCTATAATAAGAACAAAGGCCCACAAAAGCTCTCACTTCAGTTGGGTTCTGTGGTGTGGGCCAGTTCTTGACTTTATCTGTGTTTCGAGGGTCAGGCTGTTGGCCGTGGCATGAAACCACATGTCCCAGGAACACCACATGGTCCCGGGCCAGTGGCACTTTGTAGGGTTTAGTCTAAGACCTGTTGCCTGGATCCTGGTGAACATTTCCTGTAGACTGGAGAGATGATCCTCAAAGGTGGGACTGTACATTAGTACATCATATAGGTACACCATACACACCTGCCATGGAATCCCACTGAGCACGAGCTCCATCATGCACTGAAATGTTGCAGGTGAGTTGGTGAGGCCCATGGGCATTGACCGCCACTGGTATAGGCCCCTGCCTGTGGTAAGGCCGTTTTCTCTCTGTCCTCCTCAGCGACCTCAACCTGCCAGTAGCCATTAGAGAAATCTAACGTGCTAAACCACTGGGAACATGCCAAGGCATCCAAGGTATCATCTACCCTGGGAAGGGGGTGACAGTCTTTCACTGTTATGCTGTTAAAGCGACGATAGTCAATACAGAACCTCCACTCACCATTCTTTTTCTTTACCAGGACGACAGACGAGGCCCATGGGCTGCAGCTCTCCTCAATGACTCCATCAGCTAACAGGGTTGCCACCTGCTTGTCTATTTCCTCTCTTTTTTCTGGTGAGGTTCTGTAGGCACGCTCTTGTAAGGGAGTATGACCAGCAGTTTTGATGTGATGTTTGATGAGTGTGCATTTGCCAGTGGTCCCTTTTGATGTGCTGAATATCTCCTTGTGTTCAGCTAGCAATGCAGCCAACTGTGCTTTTTGTTGCTGATTAGCTGGGGATTCCTCCACTGACACAACAGTTACAGCACTGGCCGATATGGAAGACACAGTCTCGACAGGGACCGGTGGGAGGGGCACAAGCTCAGACTCATCCACAGAGAAAAACTCCCCAAAGAGCATGTCCTCTCTAAGCATAATATCTGGGTCTGTTGGGTTTAAAACACGGGCTGTTGTAAGCCCATTTTTCACTGATGTTACTGTGTGAGCCACTACACACTCACTTTTACGCTGGAGGTTAGGTGCCAAGTAGCCCACATACTCGGGGAGCTGGTCAACCAGCCCAGTAGGGGATACCTTTACAGACACCAGCAACTTGCTGAAGGGGGGCAGAGTCACCAGAGTTGCTATTGAAACATTACAACACTTAGTTATCAAGTCTTTAGCCCTCAAAAGAGGAATAACAGTGTCCCATAACTGCAGGCGGCCATGGGCATAATCCAGGAGAGCGTGGTTAGCAACAAGAAAATCCAAGCCCAGCAGGGCTACTTGTGTAGACCCCTGAAGAACATAGCAAACATGCTGCCAGGTCTCATTACCTAAATGGAGAGTTGCTGTTATGGTGCCCAACGTGTCAAGCATCTGGGGCCTTACCTATAAAGCTCGCTGCGCACAAAACGAGCCCCAAACTTTGCGCAGTGGCTCCTCTGCGCCAACGCTGGTACTTATAAAAATCTACCGCAGGGAACAAATGCGTTGGACTTTGCGGTCCTCACCGCAAACAAAATAGCTGCCGTACACGGACCGCACAATTCAGAAACACTACGTGGAGACGAAAAAGGAGAAGGAAACAATGAGGGGAGACACTTTGAGGAAGTCACGTTTAGTGGCTTTGGAATGTTTTCATCTCTACATCACCTTCTACATCTTCTAAAATAAATAAAAAATAAATAGTTCAAAGAGGAGCAATTAAACACATCACGTAATAAAAACACGTACAATGTGTTTGTCTCTGCACTTACAAATACCTACTGTCACTTGTAATGACATAATTCTTTTCATGATACACACTTCAAATTGTTCTCAATTTAATGGCAAACCACTTTTTGAAATCGGAAATCCGTTTCTTGGCGTCCACCTGAAATTGTACAATAAGTCTGAATGCACAGAAAAGTACCAATAATTGGCGCTTCTGAATTGATAAAATTATATGCTATGACTATGACACATTTAAATTATGAGCATATGTGCTACAGCACATTAAAATCGTGTTGACTCAAGAGGAAAAACAATTTTGATAATGAATGGATGCACAATCATATTGTGCAACCAATTTCCACTACATTATTATGGTAAGTTTTTTTTAATGTGTTTCTGCAATTTTGAGACACTATGAATTATGACATCTCACCTTCAAGTCGGACCACTTTTTTTTCACTTCAGCAGTAGTGCGCCCGATGGCACTGACCACGTTCACCTTTGTGGTCACCTGCTCCCACTCAATGTTTTTACGTTTATTTGTCACCCCACTGCTGTGTCCTCCAAAAAGGACAGAAGACCACCTCACCGATGAGGGTTTGGATTTCTGTCTCACTGAAGGGTCGCTTCTTCGGTCGTTTACCATTGTGCACGTAACAGTGCTATGCGTCACACCCTCTAATATACCCAAATTTCATTCATGAGTTCATTTGCATACCCAAATATGGTGCCAAAGGGTAGAGTTGGGGCGGAATTGTGGGTGGGACAGACCACCGTCATGTTCTGCGCAGGATTGGCAGGAAACAGTACAGCTGTGCTGCGGACAGTTTTTTAACTCCCGATTTTTTTTTTGTGGACAGAAGTTTGCGTTGCGTTCCCACGCACGATTATTGTCAGATTTTCCCACAGAGTTTTATAGGTAAGGCCCCTGAACAGTACCTTAAAGTTGATCAAACCTCACACAAAATATGATTTTCTTGTAGGTTTTTTTCGTCCTCTTTCATTCGGCATAGGTTAGAAAGCTGTCAGACTTATAGTTTAGGCTGTGGAGGGCTGACGGGAGAGAGTGACGGGAGTGCCGTTTTTCCCCATTCATGTCTTTGGAGCTGAAGAGGAGAACACAGAGAAGCACTCCAACTTTGACTCCAACGAAGTAATTTTGGTCAGCACTGTGTCCTCAGTCATCTGATAGGATTTCAAGCTGCTACCATGTACGGTCTGGGAGGAGATTATTTTAACTAATTTACTTATTATTTTGTTCGCCTTTGTGAACACATTGAGAAACAGGCAACTTCAATGAGAAAAACCACAAAGACAAATCTCAAAGCCAGATACTTAGTAGCTGACCTTGTGGCAAAATCCAGCAGAGACATTGAGATCACCTGCCTGCAAAGCCATTGTGAACGAGATGCTCAGTCCTGACGTTAAAGAAGCAGCCAAAGTCCCGCTCTCTGATAACACGATTACCCAATGTACTGATGACATATCTGCAGGCATAGAAAGTGTTGTTTGGAAAAGATGTCCTTTTGTGTCAAGTATTAGGCTGCAATGTGTGTCATTTTGTAACATTTTTGGTTGGTGGTGTGTTGCGGGATTTTTTTGATGTGCTGTGGTTCAAAAAAGGTTGAAAAACACTGGCCTGGCATTTCACTAAACAGTCACTGGAGGGGGGAAAATAACAGCTTATGTTCAGCCAAATCATCGTTTTGCAACTGCAGGTTAATGCAATAAAGTGCATTAAAGTGAAAACCCTCAATCAGTAATTCAGGTGATTACTGAGTGAGTTCACTACATTTTTTGTGATTACAACAAATAGATCCTTGTAAAAGAAATAGGACTAACAAACTGTGATTGAAAAAAACAAGATTCTTTTACACCTTCCTGTTAGGAGTATTTCTTCTATAATTAACTGGCACACCGAGATGATGATGAGTTTCTTAAAGGGTAAGTTTGAAATCTTCACCTCTGTTGTAGAGATTCAGCAAAACAAAGAACCACACAGTGTGTGTAAGGACAGAAAGGAGCTTTCAAGAAATGGTATGTTTACACAAATCAGTTTATATGTTTGTTTTTGACTTAACATAAACACACAAACTTGCCACCTGAAAAGCCAGTATTGCCAGCAAGAGAAGCCATTCTGTAGAGTTGGTACTTAGCTGTGATGAAGGATTAATACAAAAGAAATATGTAAAGTTAGAAAGGAAGTAGTAAAATAATGTGCCAATCTACATACATGAACCTTTTAGATTAGTTGTAGTACATGTAAGGTTTTAATTTGGGTAAAGTAAAAACATTGAGATGAAAGTATTTTTCTTTATTTATAGTAACTAATAATAGGAAACATGTTTGCATTTTTCTCAGCCTTGTTAAATCATCACATGGTGATCAAATGATTATGACAATGCACTGATGAATGTTTTATTTAAAAAATGTCCTAAGTGCCCTGAAGTAACATTGTTTTAACTTGGCGATACATAAAATAATTAAAATTTCATTAAATATACCTTACTTCCCGTGCCTACAATGTCTGTTATTAATTGTGTCATTCATTCATTGAATTAATTCATCCATTCATTCATAACCAGGTTTTGGTTGACCATTTTTTATTTTGCTGTATAACTTACATTTGAGGCAGTGGTCTTATCAGGGAGGAAATAGGATAGGAGACATGCTGCCTCCCGAAGCGATCCTTAAATGTTAATGAAATAAGCCAGTTTTCTTGTGACAGTATCACATGGGTCCTTCATGTAGTGTGTTGCGTGAGTGCGTCTCTGTGAGTGTGTGTTGGTACAGGTCAGTGGGATAAGCAAGATCACATGGTTTAGAAGGCAATGAAGGCTATCATTAGTGTTTGGAGGATTTTTTTAGAATGTGAAGCCAGTGAAATTAACCTTGTTAACCTTGTGTTTGTTCAGCCTTCTAAGAGTCTCTACTTAATGTGAATGTGTGCTGACCAATGCTCCTGTGTTCATACTGTGCACAAAATGCCAAACAGGTCAGCATTATAAAAAGTCACTCTTAACTCCCATTGCTTTCCTAAATTAGTATCATTTTCCGGTGTGATTTGAATTATTTTACCATTTTAGGCCTTTCATTTTTCCTGTGGAGTGAGAAATAAAGCTCCATTAATTGAATAGTAATGTGGGCCACATCAAGACTGAGTGACTCTTCTCTTTGACCCTTGGAAAACTTGAAATGGATGAACACTCTCATTCTACTTTCGAACAGAAAAGTGTTTTGCAGTTTCAAGCTGTGTGTGCTTGTCTGCGGATTTTGTTTGACCTTTTTATGGCCCCTTTGTCACGAAGTCCAGTTCTACATGTAGCACTCCTGTGCTCTGAGAGAGGGTCACTGTGGGGGCAACAACATGACAAGCCATTCAACATGAAATAGAGGAAAATAAAACAAGCATGGACATGAAAAGTGTACAGCCATCAACATGCCCTCATTGCAGCTTAACATTGCCCTAACTTGCAGCCAAAATTGTTCCCATATCTCTGCCTCCCCACCAGCATGAATGCTTCTCATGTGTTTATATTGTAGTGTCCTGACTAGGACACAGTGGGAATGATGGACAACGCTGTTCTCAGCAGAAATATGCTTTACTCAAGTACCCCATAAATGGTCACTGTTGGCTGTGACCACACCAAAACAATAATGAAAAACTGGCTAACTCACAGGTCTAGCACGCTCGCTCTCTCATGCTCCGTCACTCACCTGCGGTTGCTCCCATGCACGCCCACACCCACGCATACTCGCAACCTCAAGTCTCTCACTCAAGAGCACCCCACAGCCTCATCTTGACACACCCATGACTTCAGTATAACAACAGTGCAACAGAACATAAGACCAAAACAACACAGCACTGAAATAATAACAGTACCCATTTAAGGGTTGCTACAATATAATGAAATCTTAATTATTTTATCAATCCCTTCCCTTGTATTTGGGAATCTGGAGGTTCTTCCAGTTTTGTGAGATAAGTCTTGCTGCAGGAATAAGAACAGAATTGCTTAATAATTATTTTACATACTTTTCTTGTCACCAAGGAGGCGCAGCTGTACATGTATGGGCAGAGTGCTACTCCATCAATTCCCCCACGATGGCAAAAGATTATATCAGAATGGAAATACCACAGTGAGTCTCATCTTCTGAATTATTGTTGGTGTCCAGTAATATCTGTGTATTTTACAAGCAATACGTTTCCTTTGAGAAAGAAAAGACAACCCAAATGCACAACCCAAAAGGTAATCTAAACAAAAAGGTGAATCGAGGGAAGGTAACCTAAAGGGCTACCATGTCCCACAATAATGAAAACAGTCAATGTTCACAAATAAACTAAAATCCAAATGAGGAGAAAATCCAAACAGAATCCAGGAGAAACTCAAAAACACCCAAAATCCAGAAGACAGGAAGGTTAACCGGCACAAGGATAAAACAGGCAGTGACACAGTACAGCAGTAGCAGCCCTGCTTTGAAAGATAAAATTATGTTCAACTGCGAAATTCTAAGTCTGAATATTCATGCTTAGCTTCTTAATCACAGGCTGATGCATTAGCTGTGACAGGCAGGCTGGCGTCAAGGTTGGCAGAGAGATACCAAGAGAAAGAGGTTGAAAAGAGAGGATCTAAACCACTGCTCACTCAGAAAACCACTCAGACTATTAAAACACCACAACATTGTTTTCTGTGTGTTGTGTGTGCCTGTACAATCAAAATTCTGGTATTTCTCTTTTACATCTAGTTCTCTGGTTGTTAGCTTGCTCAAATAAATTCAGGACAATGTTGTAGCGGCTCTTTCCTGCTGGAACACTGCAGCTCTGAATAACAAGTGCATAGATTGAAGCCTTCTGTCTTTTCAGTTGGTTATAATAGCAGACAAAGAGGGGTATCGATGGCTCCAAAATTGTGAATCGGTTTGTTCCAAATAATGGTAATCCAACATTCTTTCACTCAGTTTTTCTGATATATCTGATCTTGTGGCCAATTCAATAACAATTAAAGCTGCAAGCAGCGTTGGATGGGCCCTCGCCCCCCGGCCGTCCCCTGCAATCCCGGAGGCACCCACACCTGTTTGAGCCTTGGCTGGGCCGATAGAGTCAGAGCTACAGACGTTATGAAGAGTTTAAATGAGTCACAAGACTGTGATCTATAAATGTTGTATTTACATGTTGTTGCTATGTTGTACAGTTGTTGAGTTTTAACAGTGGTAGTGGTAGAATTGTGTGTGCTGCCTGTCAGGTTTAATAATGTGTGTGGATTGCACATATGACCAGCAGAGGGCAGCAGAGCACAGGGGAGAAATCCATGGAGGAGGTTGCTGCTCTCTGCAGCTTTCTCTCTCATTCAATTCAATGGAGAAAGCAGTGAAACCCACATGTTTTTGAGCTTCCGCTGTGTCAACATAGTTTTACCTACAAGCCTGATTAACCTTTTAAATGAATCACGAGACTTTCATCTTTATTTCTTGTATTTACATGTTTTTTCTATCTTGTACCGTTTTTGAGTTGTGACAGTTTTAGTTTGAGAGTGTTTTCAGCCGTTTCTCAGCGTTTACAATGGGTGTGTATTGGGGCTGAACGATTTTGGAAAATAATCTAATTGCGATTTTTTCTCTCAATATTGCAATTTAATGTGCGATTGTTTTTCAAGGTCATCTTCTCATGTATTTTACAACAAACACAACCAATAAATCAAACTGTATTATAATAAACCACATCAGATTTAGTATACATAAATGTTCTTCCTTATAGGCTAGGCTTATGTTAAGATAAAGGCAAATGAAGCATGAATTAATATGAAAGATGGTTTATTTGTCTACATTAAATTACAACTGTAAACTTACTACATACTTTGACCTGCATTGTTCAAAATTCTGCCCCACATGTGTGGTGTAAACATGAGTATATAGGTCTGTGATAAATCACACAAACTAAATTGCAGATTATAACAATAATGCAAGCCAATATGTGGCTTTACCACTTCAACATGTCCAACTCTTCATGTAAAGGTTGACTGCACTTCTTAAGCACTGTCTGAACTTAA
>OOFC01046498.1:6800-28632 GCA_900323345.1 Pseudochromis fuscus
CTTTATTCATCATCAGGATGACGTAGAGAAGTCGATGAAACACCCTCCGCAGGGACTGGACAACAGACACAACAGCAGAGCATTTTGGTTACATTTTAAAACAACTGTGTCTAGATCATGGTTTCTCAACTCCGGTCCTCGGGGACCACTATCCTGCATGTTTTAGACGTGTCCCTCTTCCAACACACCTGAGTCAAATGAGCAGCTCATCATCAAGCTCTGCAGAAGTCTGATAACAATCCTGATCATTTGAATCAGATGTGTTGGAAGAGGGACACGTCTAAAACATGCAGGATAGTGGTCCCCGAGGACCGGAATTGAGAAACCCTGGTCTAGTCACTTTTACACAACAGTGTTAGACCTTTTCAACACTTTAACATTTGATATGTCTGAATCAAATCCCATCACATTCATGTAAAGACTGTAGGATCACTGGCGTGCACAGAGATGGGTGAGAGAGTACAATGTATTTCTTGATCCCGCCTCTGAGTAATAAATGTGTTATCTAAATTCTAATAGTTCTAATAAACTAAAAAATAAATAACATCAGCTGATTATAATGTGATGAAGTACTTTCCAGGACAACTCAGTGGTTCTCAAAACATTTTACTTGTTTATCTCAATTTCCAGGAGCTTTCCAGGACTTCAAAATGGGGGGAGGGAAATCCAGGTTTTCCAGAAAGTGGGGGAAACCGGTTTATATGTAAACCAACAAGTCTTCATACTATTGGGCCATCCTGGACCATCATTACTGGATCTTACTTCTTTCTGGTCTCCGTGTTTTGGTGAACACAGCAGCTGTAGGCCGTAAAAAGCCATCTCTGGAACACTCCTCAGCTCGGTGAGGTCTCTGTGCAGAAATGACACAACTGTCAGCTTCACGTCCTGAACACATTCACATCACATCACATAGAGAAAAGTAAGAAAACTCACTTCACAGCAGCAAAGGTTAATTCGCTGATGACAGGTTCAAAGTAGAGCAGCTTACTGAAGATCTGCAGAGAAACAGACGATCTGCTCACACACATGAACACTGCAGTGTGCGGTGAAGTGGACGTTAACAGGGGGTGATGCGTTACCTGTGTGCAGTTGCTGGCGTTCTGTGGTCTGTCTTTGAGTGGAAACGTCTGCAGGAGTCTGAGGAGGCTTTGAACCAGGACAGCCACAGCATCTCTGATCTTCGTCAAGTCCTGGGTAGAAAAATGAAGTGCCTCTTCCTCCTCCTCGTCTTCATCCACTTCCATCTGAGGAGAGACACAATCATTTCAGACACACTGTTGCTCTGGATGTCAAATTATTAACACAAGATTCTGCACAGTTTTTAATTCTGTCTCATCTTTGTCTGTTAGGTGTGGTGTGCCACAGGGATTGATTTTGGGGCCATTATATTTTCTTTAGACACACGTCCACTTTGCCAATTTATTCATTGACATAAGTGCATTTCCGATGTTAAAAACTTGATGTCAGATCCTTTTATTTCATCAGATGTTTGTGTCACACCTGAAAACTAACGGGGGCAGAGTATTTGCTGTCAGGGCCCCGAGGCTCTGGAACAATCTGTCTCAGGACAATCAGCCAAATCCACCACCTCTTTTAAGTCCCTTCTTATAACTTCCTTTTATTCCTGCTTTTACTTGACTGTTTGCTTCTTTTCTTTGTTTTCCTAATCTATACTGTACTGATTTTTTTTTAATCATTTTTGTTGTATTGCTGCTTTTTTAAGAACTTTGGAATATGGATTTTGAGAAGTGCTCTTCAAATAGAGGTTATTATCATTATCATAGTATTGCATCTTCATCCGAGTTAGACCAGAAATACTGTGAAACATCGTGGTGTCTTCTGAAAATCCCACCTCCATAGAGTCTTTGGACTGAGGTTTGGAGCGTTTGCCCTCTGTCTGAGAGCTCTTCAGACCATCCTTCTTGCGCTTCTTTCCCGAATCCTGAGGCCAACAGTGAGAGGTCATGTCTGAACATGTGTCCAAGAAAACCTCATGGAAAACCTTGTTGGCGATGCTCCCTGGAAGTGATGAAGACAGAAAGACACCTCAGAAATCCACACACTGTATTGCACACACAGAGTAATTTCATATGCAAAAATAACAACAAAGTCCATGTCAAAGATATTCAGTATGTGGTTGAACATTTTAATTTAGATGTAACTGTGTAGGCAGCACATAAACTGTCAATAAAAGGTGGGTGTAGCCACAGTGACCTCACCTATTGGTTTGTGAACTAGAGCTTGAAGCTGATATCTGCCCATCACTATCTTTGCTTTTGGAATGTGGCAAAAATCATAATAATCTTTGTTTCCTGTTACTCAACATTTACGGTAACACTTTAATACAGGTATTGTAGTAATTTCTTGTGATTGTTTTGCAATAACTAGCACCAAAACATTGGAGATGTTACATGATAAACACTTGAGGCCAACACAAAGAATGTTTAACACATAAACAAGTCTCTGATTTGTGACAGCATGCCTAACATAGCTGGATGATGAAGTAATTTGAATAAATAGTCCTTGGAAAACCCACAATCTAATAAGATCTGAGGGAGTGAAACAGCAAGGGAGGAACTCTGATGGTGTCTGAATAATCCATTTGATGGGTCATGGTCTGACACACTTAGGAAATAACTTATAACGCAGGAGTTGTGACAGCCTTGGTCAGTCTGCGAGCTTGTTGTCACTTTCTCTGAGGGTTAGCTCTTATGAATGTTACTGCCTGTAAACATTTAATAAACTATATTACAACAAATCCTGTTCCTCTTCAGTGGTCATTTGAGTAAATGTTGGATTTAGATAGAATCAAGAAGATGATTTTGAGACCTTCACCAGCCCAAGAGAAAACTCGAGACCCAACGAGAGCCAGGTGTCACAATCAGAGGGAGGACGTGAATCATGCTGAATTCTAAGAGTTTAAATTACACCAAAAATAAAAGAAAGTGATAGAACGATCTAATAAGTGACCTCTTTTAAACCTCCCTCGGTTGGAGCCACTTCCTGCTTAAACTTTGACCTACTGTACATTATAACAAACATGACTTCCAGGTAAACAGAAACTATATGCAGATCAACTTAGGTGGACATCTCTCAGTCCTCCTCACCTGGGAGTCCAAGCAGCAGCAGGTACAGTGAAGCGGCATACAGGCCACTCACTCTCTGCTGGACATTGGCCATTTTAGCTTTTCCTCCCAGGACAAAGAAGGACAGCACGGCCACCAGAGATTTGATGGATATGCCATTCTCCCCTAGAATCGCCCAGATACTCTGCAATGCAACAGGAGAGACAGCTGTGGTTTACTGCTGCTACCAGACAGCTGAAAAGACACTTAGACTGATGCTTTGTTTAGGCAAGAAAAACATACAGGAAGTTTTAGACTAATTGCTTTCCTTTCAGGGAGCAACTTGTTCAAGGGCTTTGTAAAAATATTTATTTATTTGAAACTAGAGGAGAGGAAATCTACTAGATGTCTTTATTTCTTCAGGTGTAATAGTTAAAATAATAATTTCAAATACACTAGGTTTTAATCAGAACATTTACAACTGGTACTCTTTACAGACAACTCAAATAATATTAAAAGTGAACTAGTTTTGTGCTTTAAAACAATAATATCATAATGTCTTGAAATAATGACAACATTGCAATATAGTTCTATCAGTAAGTATAGTTACAAAGGCTGTTTGTAAAAATGTCTTCAAAATCAATTTCCTCATTTAATATATATTTTACAAAACAACCCTTCTATCAGGTTGTGTAATGACTTCTATTTTCTCTACTCTCAAAAGAATAA
The DNA here is from genome assembly GCA_900323345.1 of Pseudochromis fuscus. Lineage (NCBI taxonomy): Eukaryota > Metazoa > Chordata > Actinopteri > Pseudochromidae > Pseudochromis > Pseudochromis fuscus. The sequence goes on from OOFC01046498.1 coordinate 10,595, forward strand.
AGCCAGTGTCATCAAAACCAAAATAATCAAATCAGTTTTACCTGTGAAGCTCTGTCGCTGCCTGTAGCCTGTTCGTGATCAGCAGCATGAGCCAGTAAACACTGGTACAGGGTTTTGAAGGCCTTGTGTGCACTGGCTGTGAGTTCTTCCTCTATGGGGTCATCAAGTGGTTTCCTCTCTGTGAACTCCAAGTCCCACACTGCATCCACCCAGTCTGGACATAATATTAGTTATCACATTATCCTCAGTGAATCAATACCAAAGACTTTTTAAAGTCACTTTTTAATGTGGGGAAATCAAAGCTGGTAGATATTTACGGGCAAAAAGCAATGAAACTGAGTGATTTATTCAGCTCAGATCAGAAGAAAAGCCCACACTAACAAGCCCCATCAGGGCAAATTGACATGAAATAGTCTGTACGTGCAGACAGTAACTACAAAAGTAAAATAAAAATAAAAAACTGAATTTATAATATTGGGTAAATCATGTAACTGGAAACGTCTGCCTGTCAGTATGTATGGTTGAATCTATGTATATTTACTGTTCACATTCATTGTACATCTGTCTGGCACAATAATTTAATCAATAACTATTTAACGTTGCCGTCGTAGAGTTTTCTGTTACACTTTTATATTTCGGTCATAGTAACTGTAACTTTTAATGTTATCAATCGCGTCGTGTCTTTTCCTCACTGACAGATACACAGTGAAGCTGAGGTGGTGGGAACCCCCGCAGTACGGGTTGACAGCTACAGGACGAATTAGCCACTAGGTCCCAATAGTTAATTGAGTTTTGTCTGTATTTTGCTTCCAACCCAGCGGAAGACCAGCATTTTGCAATACATGTGTATCACTGAGATTAATAGTATTGTGCTGTTATTAGACAACAGCACACCACAACCCGGGAAATAGCTACGCTTGCAGCAAACTCTGCTTGATAACCAGTGGCGGTATAAAATATTATCCAGTCCCCGGTATTTATTATCACAGAAAACGGTAGTGGACAACATGAACGAACAATTCGGTTTTACCTTGTGGTATTTCCTTTAACTTGAGAAACTGCAGCGCAGATATCAAATCCATTTTGTTTGTTTTGAATCAGCCCGCCCGAAACTGTAGAGTTTTGCGCATGCGCAGTGAAGTTTCTTCTTCCTTTATACTTTTCTTGTGGTAAGCAAACAGCATTTGGTTGCATTACCGCCACCAGCTGGTTGAAAGTCACATTACTCAAAAAAAATCACAGTATCTCCCTCAAGCCAGCTTATCTAAGATATTAAAATATGATTGGATAACACTAGTTTCCTAAGTTATTTTTCAGAATATCAATCAAAGTTTACTTTTATTTTCCCTGCTATGTTCTTTCTTTTGTCTTTTCATATTTTAACAGTGTAGCATTCCATGGTGTACAGTTTGTTCTTTAATATTATTTCTATCATCAAGTGAGAGCAAGTTGTAAGATGGTCAGTGTATGGGTCAGTCAAGGAGAACCAACACCCACAGTGAGCTTTATCACTCTCTCAACTGCAATAAAAATACAAAAGCCAACAGGATTCTGCTCTAACAATGAAAATACATCCGTTCTTGCTCAGATTGAAAGGGTAACATTATTTGCTGTATAAAAAACTGCAACACCAAGAGTGAAATGGTCAGGTATTATTGGGTAGATAGAACTTTTTGTAGCCAACAGATACTGTAAGTAACTGAGGAAGGATGTATCTGCATTAAAAGGTACTGTTGAACTTGTTGTATGTGGTCATATGTTAATTAAATAATCATGCATGATCCATTATATCCAGAACAGGAAGGAGTTAGCACAGGAGGATGTTAGACATAGTTCACTAAAGCTGACACAGACAACACAACACAACAGACACTTTATACCAAAGAAGTGTTACATTATCTAGGGTTAAGTGCAGAAAGAATGAACAACTACAGTTATCAGATGCACTTTTATGAAAAACTAACCAGGTTTTATTTAGGCTCTATATATTTTTACTTCATTTATTTGAATACATTACAAAAACAAAAATAAAAAGATAAATTTTACCTGAGAAGAAAAAATTACATTTGCAATTTTTTGTTTATTTATGTATTTTTTGTTTTGTTTACAAAAGTGTCCTGCAGGCAGCAGCTCTGCAAATGTTGAGACAAGAGGTCACACAATATATGCACAGAAACTTACAGATATGCACATGTACAAAAATTTAATGTCAAAAACATGACAATTATGAAGCTTTCAAAGAAAAAAATACACAAACAGAAGCATTTCTCAGATGAGTCTTCTACAAGAAGAAGAAGAAGAAAGATGGGTGATTTATATTATAATACGAACAACAAAAACAATAGAGGGCTCACCCTGAATTAAAGCAGAATATCTTGATGACAATAAGAAGAAGACATTCAACCTCAAACGATTGTCAGTCTGTTAAAACCTTTTTTTTTCATCTCAAATTTAATTTAAGATGTATATTTGAAGCCAAAATACTGAAACCTGTTAACTTCTTGTGGGGGAAAAACAAGAGTGAGACACTCTGATTTAGAAACAAAGGAAATTCCTGAGATAAACGAAGGATGGAGCTGCTTTGGATGACATTGTGTTTCATCAAACTTATTTCTATAGTAACAACTGGCTGGTCTCTGGATTCTTTTGTTGTTAAAATGCTTTTTTATGAGTTTCTTCCTTCCTCAGCAGTTACAAGTTACTTTTAGCTTTCAGATATATGTCGAAACTGGTCTGTGATGTCATCTGTCTGTGCTGCCTTCAAAGACAAGTTGTGCGTGATTGTCAGTTTCAGAAAGTTCTCATCCTATGGCACCAAGTTCAGACATATGCTGAGAGGAGAGGAGGGAGGGGATGTAATTGCTGTGTGATGATCTAACAAAGAGTCCACCAACGCTGTTACGGTCACTGTCCACCTTACAGAAGAATACTGTTAGCTGAAAACATCCAGCTCTTTCTCCATGGCCTCCTCGTTTTTCTCCTGGGCGTACGTGGCCCATTTGTTGAGCCTGCTGTACAGAGGAAGTCCGTTCTTTTCCCTGTACAGGTAAACCCCGGTCACTCTGTTCCAGTTCATGCTGCAGATAGCGCTGGCCTCCGGGTGCTCCGCCATCTCCTGCTTCTCTTCCTTGTTCAGCGCCACGAAGCCAAAGAAGGTCTTAACGTTCTCTGCAGCCAGGAGGCGGGCGTGGACGGCTGCGGTGCGTTGGAACAGGGTCCTTTCGTTAGACCGGTAATCGGTCCAGTAGTCCTCCTGCCGGTAGCCGAGTGGAGAGGAGCAGCGCTTCACACACATCATCAGGAACACCATCAGAGACATTCCTCCCACCAGCAGCCAGCCTATCAGCTGAAAACAACACACAGGTTTTTGTTTATTGTTTGCATAAACCACAGGTGTCAAAGCCATGGAGGGCCGAGACCCTGCAGGGTTTCTTTCCAACCGGCTCCTGAAGCAGGTGATTTTAATGATCAGCACTTCCTTCAGTTTGAGGAAAGGAGCTAATCAGTGAGATCAGCTGCTGGAGAGCCGGGTGGAAAGAAAACCTGCAGGATCTCGGGCCTCCATGGCACGACTTTGTCTCTGGTGGCCGTGCTGTCCTTCTTTGTCCTGGGAGGAAAAGGTAAAATGGCCAATGTCCAGCAGAGAGTGAGTAGCCTATACGCCACTTCACTGTACCTGCTACTGCTTGGACTCCCAGGTGAGGAAGACTGAGAGATGTCCACCTAAGTTAATCTGCATATAGTTTCTGTTTTTTTTACCTATTACCATGAATTGTGTAAGGAACTGGACAAAGAAACTGGAGTTCAAAAATGAAGCCAATGTGGAAGTGTAAAAAAACAAACTGCAATTCTCCCAGTGGCCACTAGATGCTGGGTCAAAACTACTCTGCTTCTAACTGACTTCAATTCAAAAATCCTCACATCAAATCATGAAACACTCAATCAATACATTTTTATTCTGCTGTCATTACTTAAAGTTAAGTAAAAAAAAAAATCACTATTACCGTATTTTCCGGACTATTGAGTGCACCTGTCTATGAGCCTCTATTGAATTTATTCAAACAGTTTCATGTGGTCCACTCTGACCGGGTCGGTGTGACGACGCTAAACGTATTGGCGGCACGGAGCTTAATGCCACCGATACATGAGAAACAACGGTGTTTAAGTTCAAAGCATCGGTAAAAAGTAGCAGCTTATAGTCCGGAAAATACGGTAAGTAAACTTAGGGGTGTGGGTAGTTTGACTGACAGGTCTGGTCTCCAATGAAACTAGCACTAAAGTTGAGTCTCATACACATTATTGGACAGTGTCCTTGGGTTCAAGAGTCGGACCTGCCTCCTCACTCCTCCCATCAAATCCAAATATGGTCACTTCTGGCTCCAAACAACCAACACAGCGATGCTCAAATGCCAAACCATTGGGTGACATCATGTTAGCTTTGTCCATTCTACATGCAGTCTATGGCTCTTACACTGGACCACTACACCCAGCCGTGGTTTTTAACATGTGTTATTATTAATTGATTACAGGTATCTGTTATTTAACATTAATATCTATTTAATATTTTAATATCCTAGAAGCAGCAGACAAACTGGACAGCTATCCATCCTTATAGTTTGTCTTTTGTGCTCTAAAGATACACAATGTATATATCTGTTTCCTGGATTGATAAGAAACCCACATTGGTATCGGCTGGGCAGCAAGTTGTTGCACTTGACATGCAGTGACTATGCAGTGTTATCAGTGGTCAACCAGCGGTCACAGGAGGAGTTATGTTATGTGCAAAGATATAAATGGACTAAAGCAGACGGGGTGTGTTTGTGAGTTTTCTGGGATTCAGAGTCGAAAAACATGAACTGAAATGATCACATCAGCAAAAAAACAGAGCAATTAAAAACCAAATGCTGCGTTCAGTCACGGTGGCTTAATTTTCTGTTCCTCTGTGTTTCTATGTAATTCCCTTTTCCAATGAGGTCTGTGATTCAGTGTCTGTACCTTCCCCCTTTTTGTTTTTTTGCTTTGGGTTTTTGTAAGATTACGTGGAGTCTGTCTGATTTTACAGGATAAAAAGATGCAGTATTTACTATTGAATTGTGTGTCTTTGTTCTTTCCCTATTTCTGTAATATATGTCCCAGCCTGACCTATGTCTTCTTACCTGTTAGTCCTCTGTGTGTCTCCAGTCTCATCCCTGTCTCTGCTGTCAGTTCTTCCTGTTTCCCCAGGTATTCCCGCCTGTACATCATGTCTAGCCCTGTCCCAGCTTGTCCTATGTCAATCTAAAGGTATTTTGCCAGTGTGATTAACATACCAGCCTTTATTTTCATTCAGCCAGTGAATGCAATGTTTATCTGTTAAATACCACCAGCTGTATATCAGATTTGGTTCCCCACATTTTACAGTTTCATTGCTGTGAAGATTGAAAGATTAAAAAAAAAACTGGGACATCCACAGAGGCACTTAAATTGATATTAAAGACAGTCATCCAAAATCAAAGCATGAATGTTTCCACTACCTGAGATTCATACTTCAGCTGTCGCTCAGTTTCAGCTCTGAAGCCTTGTAGCTCTGCTGGGACACTTGCTTGACACGGGAACTTCGCCATGACCTCTGACCCCGCATCTGAGGGGAAGCCATCCAGTGTGCTGATGTTCACAAACTCACTGAGGGCGCACGAGTACGCTTCGCCCTGCAGTAAGGAGATAACCACCCAGGTTATTGGAGCGACCACCGCTCGACCAAAAACAGTTCCCAGCAGCGCAAAGGCAGCAGCTCCCGACAACTTCCTGCAGGTTCTGAGCCGGCACTCGGACACCAGGTCCCAGGTGCTCCTGTTCATCATTATCCCGATGAGGAAGAACGCCAGCGCTGGAACGCCAATGGCAGCCAGGCCGTAGAGATAGTTCCTTCCAGAGGAGCACGGACAGTTGAAGGCAAAAACGTTGTACGCAGTTTGGCTGGCCACAGTGCCCAGAGCAATCAGACCATTGAAGATCATCACATCTTTACTCTTGAAGAAGAGCGACACAAACTTAAAGTTCTCTGTGACGAGCGCAGCAGCAGCCATGTTGGGACGGCAGGTCTCTGCTGAGATTACACTGAGGAGTCTGGTTTATAGCAGGCTACAGAGAGACAAACACAGAGAAATTCAATTAGTGAGAAGGACTTTTTGAATCATACCACGACATTCATAGTTACTGATGTGTGAATGGCTGTTCTGTTATGACTTCAGTTTACTTGCAGAAAATAAAAAGACAGTGACTCACTACCTGGACCGTTGACTGCAACACCCCACTGTAGCATCAAGGCTTTAAGGGCTCCCAGGACTGTGCAACATCATTGTATACTTTACATCACTTTTTCCTCATATTTTATTACATTTTAATCATATTTTTTCTTTACATTTCATTCTATATTTTCCTTTTTCTACCTGTTATATGTGTGATACCTGTGAGCTGCAGGATACCTGAGTTTCCCCAAAAGGATTACCAAAGTATACGATGTACTTCCTGTCTGTCGGAAAAGAGGTCATACACAAACTGGAGCAAGGCACATTCAATTCAAAGTTCTTTTAAAAACTGCCACTGGATGGAAAAACAAAGAGCCAGTATTGAAAACAGTCATGCAAACTCACGCTCTGACAGATTCCTGAGGCGGTACATGTGACCTAACATTAATAATCCATTACACACATCCAGTGAAGCGACGTCTTTGGAAAAACTATGAGAAATAAGTTGAGTCCAAAACTTAAAATCAAGTTTGAACGTAAAGAGAGACGAGAGGATCCTCTTTTTAGCGTGCAGCTTCAAGTCTGTGTTGGCAGTGCGTGCACCCGTGATGAGTCACAGTCAGGAAGTACCCTCCAGTTTTCACCGCGGTGGAAAAAAAAAAAAAAAAGAAAAGATGTGGTGTGTAAGTGAAAACATATGTCATACATCATAGAGAAACATAATGAGAATGTGGACCAGAAACTGAGAGTCTGAATCACTGTTACAGAACAACACTTACACTAGCATGAGGTTGGGGGTAGTGACTGAATCCAGTTCAGTTTTATTCTAAATTTAATTACAAGTTTTGGGCTTGTCTTTAAAAGGTCATGTGACAACAGGCTAATTATAGATTGACTTGCTATGTGCTGTCAGAAGGTAATAAAAACACTAAATGAGGAAAAAATGTTGCCATTTATTCCTCCAGCAGAGTTAACAAGGAGAAATCAAGATGTCCTGGAAGCTACAAGTCGAACTTCAAAAGAACTGAAGCTCGTCTGATGCTCACTTCAGACTCCATCGAAACTGTACAGGGGGTTATTTTCATTCAAACTCACCAGTTCAGATTTTATTAAGGCTTAAAGTTATGCATAAGCGAGGAGCGTGGTCTCTTTGGGTAACTTGTGGGTACCATCAAATAAACTAGATCATGACATCACCTGTTGAGACCAGGAGTTTAGCTTTTGAGGGTACATCCACGTGGGTTTTTGGGGGCCAGAAGTGACCATATTTGGATATGAAGAGAGGGGTGAGGAGGTGGGTCCGACCTTTGAACCTGAGACACTGCCCAAAGTGACTGAGACTCAACTTTACTGATGGATAAGCCTCTGAGCCACATGTAATGCACTGGACACCACCTGTCAATCAAGCTAATCACAAACCACACATTTTTTAAGCAGAATCTCGACCTAATGATGAAATGATTTTCAGATGGACCACCAGATAAGAAGAGCTGCATTTAGCCAATGACATCAGAATGACTTGTGGAAAAAATGCATTGCATGAATGAAAAGTATTTTTGAATTGAAATCATATATGGTCCCACTCTAGGCTTCAAAACCCTTGTCCACAGATGAATATGTGACTCAGCCTGGATTCACTAATGTCCACGACAAAGTACTTTCTGTCCCTATGGTGAGTTGCTGATTCACGTTAGATACTATATGGCTTAAAGGAAGATGGAAGATTAAAGACACACGTTAGGCATAAATGTAAACTTAAACCAGAGGAAAAGTAAGTTGATAAGTGGTTACAAAAGATCTTGAATAATACATAAGTTGAGTAAAAGGAAAGGACACCAGAGAAAATAAAAGAAGGAGAGAAAAAAAATGACTGGACACAAAACGGGTTAAAGAAGGTGAAGGAGGGTCCCAGCAAAGTTTAATCACTGGGTAGGTGCTGGTTGACAACTCAAGCGTTGTCATGGTTACTGGACGATCATCTCTTACCGATACCCACAGAAATAATTTCTTTGTTCACCACAACCAAGTTATGGAGAATAATACAGAATACAACATTACATTACATTGTAACTCACAAATAAAGTAAATACAATGAGTGGGGAAAATGAATAAACCCAAAAAACATAGTTGCACTTGTGTGTGAGTGTGTGTCTTGTGTTTAGCTCAGGATATGAGTTATTGGTTCAGTTAGTCCTTGTTTTGTTTCTTGTTTCTCCAGAGAGCAGCAGACAAAGCAGGCTGTTGTGTGGCTGTGTCTTGTTTTTATGATCCAATAACTTCCTGAGGCACCGCTGGGCGGAGAGCTCCTGCAGACTGGGCAGCTCACACTGGGAGAGGTGTTGTGCTGTGTGCACCGCCCTCTCCAGAGCCTCACAGTCTGTGCTGGTGCAGTTTGTGAACCAGGTGGTGAAGCAGCCTGAGAGGAGTCTCCCTATGGTCGAAGTCTCTCAGGTTTTGTGGTTTCAGGCCGAAGAGGCCATACAGTTGTTTTCCAGGTTGTCGGGCCTTCCTAACAACAACAGTGGTGTACATTTGTCCATGTCAGGTCCTTGTTGAAGTTGACACCTACATATTTGAAGGTGTCCACTCTCTCCACTGCTGTGCTGGGCTGGGGGTGAGGGCCCTCTCCCTTCATATATCCACTATGACCATGTAGCAACCACAGCAGTTATAATGTCTACTCAATGACGATAAAGTAACTTCAGCTAATGACACCAAAAATGCTGATTTTTAAATTGAAGTCAGTTGGGACCAGAGTTTCTTGGAGCCCGCCTCCAGTGGTCATTAGGTGTATTGCACCTTATTTGCACCTCCGCATTGTCCACACGTAGCAGCTCACAAAATGAAGAGATTTTTCTACATTTTGTCCTGTCATCCACACAAAAACACAGATTTACGTCATTAAAACCGATTCTTTTAAAAACCTCAGACCAAACTGAAGATTTGTGATAACCAGCATTTTACGTTTCGAAACATCACTGCCTCCAAAAAAATATGTTCTTACGTCACATTTGCGACCTGTGTTTACATTTGGAAAAAGCATGGATGGCCTTGCAGGGGTTTTGCCGCTGTTTCTTGTCCAGGTCATTTTTTCTTGCTTGTGTTTACAAGCCCAGATACTGCTCCACATTCAAGAGCACAGGTGACCCCAAAACTACATTTAAGAGCAATTCTGCCTCCTTATTGGTCCACACAAACGAACCTGGTGCCATGTTTCAGGTTTTGTGGAAGTGATGTCGAGAGATGGAAGTTTACTCTGATTGGATAGGATTTGGGGAACTACTGCCACCTAAAGGTCTGGTATGCTTATGAATGTGCTTAAGAACGCACTTACGTAGTTAGTCATGGAGGATTTTTTTTTTCCAAAAACGAGGTGGTGTGTACACAAGTTTTTATCTTTAGCCCTTAGTCTCATTTGAGCCCCACTTGCTTCATCATTTCTAAATACAGTCTCTGGTCGACATCTTGACAGGTTCTGTTCATTTGGCAGAACTCAGATTCAGAGTGCTGTATTTTTATTGGTTCTCTTGTTTGAATTCACAGCCAACCACAGCAAGGCAGGTGTCCATGATGTCGTCTTTTCGTGCTGTTAACATTTTCCATATCAAATCAGAAAATAAATGTTTGACAGTAATTAGTGTTGACTGCTGTTGTGAGGTTTTACTGCCTGGTTGAAATTAACGTTTATAGGACTTAATAACTTTATTGCCCACCGTGGAACATTTATTACAAATCAAAAGTAAACAAATGTAACAACTTTGATGAAGTAATTAAAACAGTTATATCACTCCTTACATTTTTAATTAGTGATCTGAAAAGAGTTGCATTTCATAAGCAATAACAGCACATTGACATGGTTTTTTTTTACACTGTTACAGAAAATATATAGATATTTGTGCATCTTTTAAGCAAAGTAAATAACATTAACTAAAAAAGAATTTTGAGGCAAGAGTGTAAAGGATTTTGTTTTCAAATGGCATGTTTTCATCAATCTGTATGTGAGCTCTGTGTCAAAGTCCTGTATGCAAAACTGGGAAACCCACACCCTGACATATTCAAATAACCCCTGCAGCATGGTTTGATCCTCAGAGGAACCATTTCTGTGAAAGATTCAAGTCAAAGACCTCCACATTGACATGAACAAAGAATTGTCTTTCTGATACTGTGCTCCACCCGGTTTTGAACAAACCTTTTAGTGTTTAAATATTCAAATTGTCTTTAGTTATTCCAGTTTGTCTTAAGCATTCAGCGTTAAAAATCTAATCATCTCTACTTCTATGCATGTCAAAAAGTGTTAGGTTGTCTAAACTTTATACTGCAAAAGAAAGGTTAAATCAAACCCTGCCACTGCATAAAGAGTGAGCGTGTTTAGCCCAGAGAGACAAAAGGACATATGTGTGGATGTTTTCTTTATACACACATAGTATTTCTATTTGTATTTTTGGTAAAATATTTAGATAGTTTTTCTTAAAGTTCACACTCCTATTTGCACACCCATACAGAGGTTAAAATGGGTCTTGGTGGAAGCACGATTTCATCCTTAACACCATGATAGACCGATCAGTTCACACAGAAAGGGGGGGTGGGCCAACACCAAAGTGCAAAAAAACCTGCAGTTCCTCAATTGGCCTCTTGAGGCTCTGCAAGTGACACCCCCTTGTTAAACAACAACATCATCCACAGAGACCGGAGCTGCTTTTTGTTTCAGGCCGTAGACAGTTTGATGTCTACTGTCAGCTGTTTTAAATTAAGTATAATTAAGGGCGTGGTCACTTTGAGTGACATGTGGGTTTGGTCACAGGGGACTACAGCTCCACCCCCTCACCCAGGAAGTAGTGTGCACTTCCTGTTGAGTCAGACACTAAGGATGTGGTGGTCGAGCTGGTGGATGAGTGAGTGTGAAATTATTATTGTTATGCCTTTAATTAGCCATTTTTAAATAGCCCTTTAGTTTAATTAACATAATGTAGATTAGTCCAGTTGTTTGGAAGAAATAGCAAGAGGCTGGATGAACACAACAAACACACATTACCTGTCCAATCCACAGCATCCAGAAGTCAAAGGTCATGGAGCAGATGTTAAATGAACAATCAAAGAGAACATTAACATCTGGCACCATCTCTTGCCACATGCAACCAGTAGGAACCACATGGCCGATACGTCATGATTTCACCCTGTGCCAGCTCAGGTTGCTGAATGAAGAGCATACTGACTTTAGCTAAGGTTGCTGTTGAACAGAGATAACCATCATCTAACATGTTACACCTTAATGTTAGTGAGTGATCATCATGATTCATGCTGATTGTGTCCTAGACGTCAGAATATAAAGTCTTTCCGTTACGGTCCTCCCAGGTAACACATGTCCTTGGTCTGTGGGCGATCTTCGTCACGTCCAGGTCAGGTTTGCCATAGTACCACTTGTCGAGCAGCTGGTTCACCTGCTCTTGCTTTGTTATCCCGTGTAGCCTCTCTTCTTCCTCATCCTCCCACTCCTCTCTGAGGTTGGTGATGAAGGGCGGGTGGGGAAGGCGGAGCACGACGTCCTCCCTCATGTCCTCGAAGAACTGCACCACGCATTTCCGGGCGAAGTCGCGAGCGTGCAAGACGCAGGTTTCGTCAAAGAGCTTTTGCTCAACGTCCAGGTAGTTGCTCCAGTAGCGCGTCTGGAGGAAGGTGGCGTGGTCCTCGAAGCAGGGCTTGACGATGCGCCCCAGCGCTCCCAGCACAATCAAGAACAGGAGGATGGACCAGCCGATTGCCTGGACATGGCAAGAGAACAAAGCCAACAAAAGCTATGAGTCATGTGATGCAGCGCTTTGATGATCCCACAAAGAGCCATCGGTCACTGGCACCAATTGTTCTCCTTCATGTGGAGGGCGTGTGTTCAAACACTTCACAAAGGACTCATCAGGTGACCGACAGTATGACTACATTTCCTTTGTTATTGACCGTAACACAGGGTCGAGGACAAGCTGTGTGTACATCATCATGTCTCCTTTTGAGGAAAACTTTGAAATATGAATCATTTCTCCCAATACAGGAACTTGAAGTTAAACAAATTTTTAAATAGCCAGAAAAATATTTGACATTTTATGACATTTCTATTTTCCTGCTGTCCTTCTGAATGTGTTGTGACGACTCTTTGTCTACACATAAGGTTGTCACATTTACCAGGGTTCATTTGTGCATCAATTACACACAGTGATACAGGATTCATGCAAAAGCAACCAGGTCAATAGGATACAAAAACCCTGACTCTGTTCTGAATAACCCCAACAATGATTAAAGAGCTTCACAACAGGCACACAGAGTGGTTTGTGTGTATTTGTGTGTATGTATGGAGACACTATGAGAGCTTACCTGTGAGTAGCAGCGAACATAACGTGACACTGCTTTACGGAAGGAGCTGTTCTTGAAGATGACGTCCTCCTTGCAGGGCACTTTGGCCATGATTTTGATTACATCCAGACCTGTGTTGTTGGGCAAATCTTCAGAAACACAAGGGATTAAACATCACATAAGTCACCAACGTCCAGATTAACAGTGCAAAATACTTCTGAGACACATATTTGACTATGTAGTGTGCAGATACCTGAGAAGAGGGCAGGGTCTACGCTCACACTGAAGGCACAGATGAAGATTTTTCCATCCAGCAGTGTGACCAGGATCCACACCATAGGTGCCAGCAGGGCTCTCTGGATCATGGCTGAGAAGAGGTACCTGTAGAAAACGCAGGGCTGGTTTTCATATCTTGTATTTTGCTTCAAAATATCTGGGCTCTTTGTCCTGGGCTGCAAAAACCAAACACAGACCAAGCACGCTGACACTATTGTCCAGTCTAAGTTTCTGCAGCTCTCCAATATCAACTCAATTTCAACTACAAGTAATCTACAGACTATCACTCCTGATTGGATCTCATGTATTTGGGCTTCCTGTCCACATGTCTAACTCAACAGAGTTTACAGAAGTTACAGCAGCAGCCAGACTCTCCAGTTAAATGGAGAACAGAGAGAAGATCACACCATATTCAGCCTCCCTTCACAGACTCCCAATAATGTTACAACTGATTTTATTGATAACTTTTAGGCCGAATCCCTGAGCTGCTGACCACATTCCTGAAGACTGATCCACAAGCCAGACCGAGGATCAGCAGAGCCCACATGCTCCGACTCCGAAATGATAAGTGCACTTTCTCTGAACTCATCTTCACTCAAACCAAATCATTTTGGAAACTTATGTGTCAATATTCCCACACCCAGCAGCTTTGCTTTGATGGCAAAATACCGCAGTGGCTTCAGTTATTGTACAGCGCTGATATTTTAGTTGATAGTACTTAAGTTCAGAACTTTTACTTTCGTACAATTGGTAATGTTGGAAAGTCTTTCTGTCTCCAGCTTCTAGACCAGACTGAATGAGTCGATCCAACAAGGCTGTAGGGTTAGTAGGGTTGGTTTATTGAACTGAATAGTCTGTTAGCAGCCTATCTGTCTGTGTGTGTGTGCTTCTGTTAGACAGGAAATGTGCCACTCACTTAACCACAGCAGGGTTTTTAGATCTGTTCCCAATGGGTCTCATCCACTCGTCCATCATGACGCCTGTATGTCGATTGACGAGGACCCCCAGGAAGAACAGTATGATTGGCGGGACGATCATTACTCCCAGAGAGTACAGTTTGTTGTACTGAGGAAGGCACGGGCAGTTAAAGTCAAAGCTGGTGTAGAGCTTGACGCTGACCAGGGCCAGGATGATGCAGATCCCATTGGAGATGGACTCAGAGTTGGACTGGAAGTACTGCAGGACTAACTTCAGACGCTCCATAACTGTAACAACAAACTGTAGGAGGTAGAAACAGCAAGGTAATACCCGCTGCTGCAAAACATAAACAGTTCCAGTGATAATTTGCAGAGTACGTTGAAAAAGTTTACCTACCTCACAGTATGAGCTGAATTTTTGTAAAGAAAAGCCAGAAATACACTGTCTGCAAAAACAAAATTTTCAGAGTGTCTCCAGCAGCGATCCAGAGAGAGTCTGAGGATGCATGAATACACCTGAGCAGGTGACAGGGCTGCGTGACCACACCCTGCCTCACTGTTAAAGCAGCAGTCACAATCACCAAAGGTTTATAGAGAGTAGAGGAGCCGTACTTCCTGTTACGACTGAAACTGGACTTCACTGCATACGACTCTTGAACCATCAATATGGTTGTACCAAAAAAGTATTTAGCAAGAGTTTAAATTACAGCTGTTTTAAAAGCCTGCAGTCAGTTAATAGGAGTAATATCTCCTATTGAAATATTAAGGGCATTTTGATGGGGTCTAAAAGTCCAGTTGGTGGTTTGCATGGATGAGCTGTTAGCTCTGAGAGATCTATAACAGAAACGTTTACCATATTTTCCGGACTATTGAGCACACCTGTCTATAAGCCGCTATTGAATTCATTCAAACAGTTTCATGTGGTCCACTCTGAGCGGGTCTGATGTGACGACGCTAAATGAGCTTGCTAGCTTATAAAAAGCCAACAAGCTTCATACCGCCAATACGTGAGCGTTGCAAAAAAGTAGCGGCTTATAGTCCAGAAAATACGGTAATATGAATCAGGTCTTAAAGACATTTCTACAGCTTCATGTTTATTCAGGTGGGTGAGTTTCCAACTATCGAAGAATTTGTGTCCCAGGCAGAAATAAAGAAAACAAAAACATGTTTGTCATGTTTTTATTCATGCTGCACTTACTAGACACAAAGACGAACTTACAAAAAAAAATTCTGATAGATAAATTACTATTTTTATTATATAAAATATGGTTTTATATTGTGTTTTTGCTATATGTCCTTTGTCCCTTGGCCAGGCTTTGGACTCTCAGTCTTTCATAAGACTGAAATTAAATTTGATTCAACAGTAACTGTATTGACAAATGGCACAGAAATTCCTCATTTTAGTGAAAAATATCATGTGCTTCAAAGATATATTAGTATTTTATTTATTTTTCATTAAAAGAGCACCTGTCCCTAGGGATCACTGTCGTTTCCTCCTCCCACCACAAAATGTAACTTTTAACTTTTTTTTTTTTTAACCTTTGTTGACTTGTAACCACATCAGTTGTCATGTGACAGGAGAGCTAATGGCAGGCTAGCAGCGTTAGCTCCATGGAAGGAAACAAGAAAAAAATCAAGGTAAAGTTTTGAAAATCCAAGAGAAGGGTAATTGGTCGTCATTTCCAAACACCTCATATTTCCTTTGAGTGTACAAATAATGAGAAAAATACCATTTTATATTGTGTATTTTATGCTAACTCTAAAACAGAGATTAGCATGCTAATATGTCATGAAATTTTAAAAGAAATGCTAAACATTGTCATTTCCACGACAGCCATTTCCTTTTCTATTTAGGCTATTTAAATATAAAAGATTTATGTAATTTCATTACAACCACTATCAGTTAACATTTCTACACATTGTGATGAAGTAGAACAAATCCAAATATTTCTAAAAATATTTGTTGGATTTTCTGAAAAATATCATGACCAAATTTGACTGTTGTTGGAGAATCACTGTTATTTCAGTAAAAAGCTCTTAACCACCAAGCCCACGATCTCTTGGCTCAAATTCATCTTTTGATGTCATGCACAAATGTTTTCAGTGTACAGCAAATGTAAAGGGATGTACCTCACTGTCCCAATACTTTTGGACGGGACTGTATATACAGTCTATGGGAGAAAGACAGACAGTCTCTACAAGAGGAGACTGGTCTATTAACAAAAGACAACTTCACAGTTCAGTCAAATCTCCTGTTTAGTGAAGACAGCTGAGATGTGAGATTTGTTATCACTGTGTATCAGAGAGTTCAGCATGTTAAAAAGGGAAACCTGGCCAATAAACATGCTGATCTTTATCACATTTACCGTATCTATTGTGCAAAATGACCTGGAGAGGAGCTTTGAGTCAAATCTGGTACAATCATTGAATTATGCACAGCCCTGGTCAGAAAAACAAATATAAGAATAAAATGTTCTTCCAACTCATTTACAAAGTGTAGGGTTGAATCTCCTATAAAGGACCTGCATAAAACAGAAAGTACACTCTCCATCACACAAGATAAGACAAGATAAATAAAGATGAAGTAAACAAGGGACTGATGGGAAACATTAAGCAACAACCTGAGTTATGCTTCCCTGGAACTTGAACCAGTCAAAATAAAAAAACAAACTGCTGTGAAAGGGTCACATTTAGTGTTACTCACCAAACACACTGCAGCTGAAAGACTGATTTATTTGAGTTGATTTTATATTTTGTAAAAAAAAAAAAGAAAAAAACAACTACTATTCATTTTTTATTGTTTACACTTTAAACCATATAACCTGGTCTATGTGTCCTGTGGATATATTTAATTCTAATGTTTTAATATTTTTGTTACTATCTATCTATCTATCTATCTATCTATCTATCTATCTATCTATCTGAGGTCAGAAAGTCAACCAGACAAACCATCATCATCATCTCATCTAAAAATATTTAAATGAATGTGTTTCAGTTCCTTTTTATTGACACATGTAAAAATTAAACATGAAAAAGCAAAAACTTACATTGGATAGAATGTAAGAGCAAAGCTACAAAAAAATGAAATTACCATAAAGTCTTTTTCTGTCTTTCTTTTTTTAACCCTGAAACCATGAAGCTGATTTTTGTCATTCTCGCTGAAACTAGAAGTTCACACAAACCTCTAAGAAGAACTTTAAAATGATCACATTTATTTTTACTTGTAACTAGGAGGACGAACATAACAACACATGAAGTCGACAGGATGTGCAACCAGACAACAGATGTACAGACGAGTGTTCTGTCAAGTGAGCAACTGACATAGACGGTGTGCATGTTGACATCTTTTAGGCATTAATGAAACTCCATATTCTTCATTCACTTGAACAAAACTGAATATTTACAGTACATCCAGCACTAACATCTATAGTGTTTTATGTAAATTAGCAGCTGGTTTGGTTTGAGTGAAGTTAAACAGTTTTGAATCATTTGTTTGATTTATCAGGATAAGTCACAGGTTTTATGAGTGTAGCACGAGTTTTGGGGTTTGTGTTTCCTGTTTTAAGAAAAGGAGAGGACATCTCAAGACATGCATTTCATCACTTCAGAAAAACTGTAATGTCCTGGTCAGAAAAACAAATATAAAAATGAAATGTTCTTCCAACTCTATACAAAGTGTAGGGTTGAATCTCCTATAAAGGACCTGCATAAAACTGAAAGTACACTCTCCATCACACAAGATAAGACAAGATAAATAAAGATGAAGTAAACAAGGGACTGATGGGAAACGTTAAGCAACAGCCTGAGTTATGCTTCCCTGGAACTTGAACCAGTCAATATAAAACCAACTGCTGTGAAGGGTTCTGTTCACATTTACTGTTACTCACCAAACAACACATTTCTGTTTTCTATTGCATTAGATAGAGAAGAGGATTTACAGACAGATGGGGACCACTTGCTTTCCAGTGTGGGGCATTTTAATCATCATTTTTCAGGTGAGATTTTCTTGTGTTGGCGTAACGCTGCAAACCACTTTGATCCATTTCTGTACTTCCAACTGTAACTGAAAAGGACTTATGGTTGCTCTGTGATACCTCCAGAATGGTTGTATTTCAAGGGAATTTTGTTATTTATTAAAAATCTAAACTACAGTATGTCAGAAAAGGTGCTTGATGGTCTGTGCTGGTGTTTACAGAGCATCCACATGTATGTGCTTGTATTCAGGAATTAGAGAAACCAAACACGCTCCTAAGTGAAATCTTACCGTATTTTCCGCACT